>JAVJIF010021568.1:0-56479 GCA_038442645.1 Agave tequilana
TAGCTGGAGTCTGTATTTTTATTTATTTGAGTCCATGTTGTTTTCTTTGTTTTAATTTTGTATTTCTCCTTTTTTTAGTCCCACATCGACTACGTGGAGAAAGTCTTCAGTTTGTAAGCCTATAAAGGCAAAAGTCTAATAAGTTGTAAAGACAATGCACTCTTGATTAATGAATTGTTAGATTTTCTCTTTGAAAATTTAATTATGAAGTTGGAGTGTGAAACCCACTTTAGATAGGATTTGTGTGTGAAGTCAAATCTTAATTATCTTTATTTCTTTATCTCTAATTTCCCAATCCAATTACACACACATAATTCCAAATGCATTACAAATATCCAACAATTTATGCAACCCAATCCCAACCAACTGATTCAAATAACCCTACAACATAAAATTCCATCTCATCCCAAATCCCTCCCACAGCAGTCACCATCAAGGCCCATCCCCTTCTCTAAAATTCAACAGCAACAGAAAGTCACCCCCCTCAAAATTTCCTGCGCCTTCACCCTGCTGGTCTTCTCCTCTTATTGACGCCACCAACACACACACGACAGGCTAATCCGGACTTCTCTCCCGTGCTTCCCGAGCACCCGAGGGCTGTGTTACCCTTCCTGCATATCTGCACATGACCAAGGGCCCTGGTCAACGTCAACAGCAACAATAGATCTCTCCCGTGTACTCTGTACATGAGCAAGACCAGTTTTCCAATTCAATTTCAGAGCAACAGCAGCAAAGGAATATTCCACCCTCATATCTCCATCATCCTACAAGCACAGAGAAGATTATCAAGCCACAATCAAATCGGAAGGGAAGGCATCAACACGAAACAGTAATTCAACAAAGAACAGTTGTTCGCAAAGTTAACAACAACTGCAACAACGGGAACCCGAGAACGTGGCTTCTCAGTAGGTAATTTTATTTCAGTACATCACTTATTGTTGGGCTAAACCGCTACCTTGTCTCTAGTTTATTATCATAATTACTCTGTTGCCCACAAGTATTGGTGAGCGTGTGCGATTCTGCATGCTTTTGTATTTTACTATTCTGATATTGCAAGTAAGATTCCTTCTATGTAACTAAGCATTGCGTATGGTTTGTGACGGTTGGAATTATCCACATTGCGAGTATTATATTTTTTGTCAAATCCATCTGGCTGTATCATTAGTTTTAAGTTTATTCCTACCGAAGATCGTAACTTGTAGTGAAACATCGTAAGTTTAATTTGTCACTGATTTCGAACATCAACTGCATACTGTTTCACATCATTTTGGTATCAGGGCATGGTTTAGGTAAAAAAAAAAATTTTTGCATTATCATATAGTTAGGAATCTCATTTATTTTTGCATAAAAAATCAGTCTACTTGCATTCATCTAGATCTTGTTAGTGCATGCCCACCCGTAGTGGACACCCCTATTTGTTAGGAGAGTCTAGTGAGTCAGGCATAACAACTATGGATCCCAACAACTCGCCGATGCAATCGCTGCCATACAAGCCCAACTAGCCAACCTGACCCAAACTGCAGTCCAGACTGGAGATAGGTTAGGTAGAGTTGAAACTCGTCTCGAGAACCGCAATGAACATGAAGGAGAACGTAATCGGATGATACCATACCAAGGACGTGGTGAGCGAGACCCTGATAGTCAGTTCTTGAAGAGTATCAAGGTTGATGTCCCAACATTCGATGGACGTCATGATCCACAATTTTTTCTTGATTGGACTCAACAACTTGACAAGTACTTCACGTGGTATGATCTCACTGAGCCCAGAAAAGTTAAGTTTGCAGCGATGAAGTTAACCGGTCAAGCTAGCCAGTATTGGACTAACTTGGTGAACATGCGTGCTGCTCGTGACCAAGAACCAATCGATACCTGGAGAAGAATGAAAGATGAACTTAAAGGAAAATATGTGCCGCCATCATTTAGTGCCCGTCTCATGGACAAGTGGCATCGATACACTCAAGGCAACAAATCGGCACAGGAATATGTGGAGAAATTTGATGAGTTCCTCATTAGATGCAACGCCCTTAACACTGAAGGGCAAGCTCAAATCATGTCTAGGTTTAGAGCCGGACTTAGGGAAGACTTATGAACTGAACTTTTGGCTCGTGAAATCACCGAGCTCGAAAAAGCCTACGCGTTAGTTTAAGATTTAGATGTGGCCAAATCTAGTTCTGTTTCTAAGAGTCATGTACAAACAACTAGGCCTAACTCGGGTTCATACCCCAACCGTTTTCAAAGTCAAACTTCTTCCCACAAGGTAGATACTAAAGGCAAGAGTATCGAGAATAAAGGCAAAGGCACTGATAGAGAGTTCTCCAAACTGAATCCCACAATCAAATGTTACAAGTGCCAGGGATATGGACATGTAGCTGCCAATTGTCCAACTCCGGTCAAAATTACCTTAGTCAATGGGGAACCTGAAGTAGTATCAGAAACGGAATCAGAGGAGTTTATTTCCAGGGAGAAGAAGAAGAATCTGATATGGACGATGATACCACAGGTGATAGCATTGGTCTTATCTGCATTCAACCTACGACGTCGATTCATTTATCCGTCGTCAGATGTGCCTTATCTCAACCCAAGGAGAAAGATGACTGGAGACGAACCACCATGTTTTCACATCATTATGAAGATTGGTGTAGAAGCTGCAAGATAATTGTAGACAGCGGAAGTTGTATTAATGCTGTATCGTCTACAGTAATTGCCAAAATTGGCCTGAAGGCTGAACCCATCCGCATCCTTATAGAGTAACGTGGATTAACTCTTCAGCACTGGAAGTCAAGCAAAGATGTCTTGTCTCGATAGACTTTGGTCTCTACAAGGACAAAATTTGGTGCGATGTCGTATCTATGGATGTGGGTCACATTATCCTTGGACGACCATGGCTATACGACAAGGATGTTACCATTTACGGTCGGTCAAACATGTGTCAATTCGAACACGAAGGAAAGAAGATCAAGTTGTTACCTCGTGAGCCCAAGGCTGAATCATCTGAACCAAAGCCTGTCACAGTGAAGAAAACTAACAGTATCAGCTTGATTACGGCAAAAGCTTTCAGTCAAGAAGTAGAAAAAGGAGCTCCCTTCGTGATCCTTACGACCAAGGAAATTACTAAGGAATCCAACACTGCGATTCCCCCCGAAGTTACACCAGTGATTACGGAGTTCGCTGATGTGTTTCCTGAAGATCTCCCGGACAAGCTTCCACCAAAGCGTGACATACAACACGCTATTGATCTAGTCCCAGGAGCTAGTCTTCCCAACTTGCCCCACTATAGAATGAACCCCACCGAGCATGTCGAACTCAAGAGGCAAGTTGATGAATTGATGAGAAAGGGCTTCATCCAAGAAAGCATGAGTCCTTGCGCGGTTCCCGCCCTACTGACACCCAAGAAAGACGGATCTTGGCGTATGTGCGTGGATAGTCGTGCCATTAACAAGATAACGGTTAAATACCGTTTTCCCATTCCTAGACTGAACGATATGTTGGATATGATGTCTGGTGCCACTATTTTCTCCAAGATTGATCTCAAGAGTGGTTATCACCAAATTCGCATCCGTCCTGGAGATGAATGGAAGACCGCCTTCAAAACGAAGGATGGGTTATATGAGTGGATGGTCATGCCTTTTGGATTGACCAATGCTCCGAGCACTTTCATGCGAGTAATGACGCAAGTACTAGTCCATTTATGGGCAAATTCTTAGTAGTGTACTTTGACGACATTCTCATCTATAGCCAATCTCGTGAGCAACACCTCGACCATCTACGTCAAGTTTGTTCTGTATTGAGGAAGGAAGAGTTGTACGCTAATCCTAAGAAGTGCACCTTTCTCTCGTCACAAGTTCAATTCCTCGGATTTGTGGTATCTGCTGATGGAGTTTCTGCGGATCCTGAGAAGATCAGAGCCATTGAGGAATGGCCCGAGCCTAAGACGATTCGTGATGTAAGAAGTTTTCACGGACTTGCTACCTTCTATCGTCGGTTCATTAAAGGATTTAGCACTGTCATGGCTCCAATCACTGACTGTTTGAAGAAGGGAGAATTCAACTGGTCTCATGCTGCCACGAAGGCATTTGTCGAGATCAAGAAGAGAATGGTCAGCGCTCCTGTTATGCGTCTCCATGATTTTTCTAAAGTCTTTGAAGTAGCGTGTGACGCATCAGGAATTGGAATAGGCGGAGTCCTCGCTCAAGAAGGTCATCCAGTTGCTTACTTCAGTGAGAAGCTGAATGATGCCAGACAACGATACTCCACTTATGATAAAGAATTCTATGCGGTGATTCAGGCACATCGCTATTGGCGACATTACCTTTTGCCGCATGAGTTTGTTCTCTTCTCTGATCATGAGGCCCTAAAGTACATCTACTCTCAAAAGAAGTTGAACGCGCGACATGGACGATGGATTGAGTTCCTTCAAGACTACACGTTCACTTTACGCCACAAAGCAGGAGTAGAAAACAAAGCCGCTGATGCTCTCAGCCGCCGTATTTTCATTTTGACCAAGATGTCCACGGTGGTAACGGCTTTGAGAAGATAAAAGCTGAATACGAGTCGTGTCCCGATTTTTGCGACATATACGCCATATTGATAGATGGATCGACTCAAGAAGTGGATGGTTATACCCTACATGATGGGTATCTCTTTCTAGGCCGAAGTTATGCATCCCCAGAACCTCCCTTAGAGAATTTCTTGTGTGGGAACTGCATGCTGGTGGTCTAGCTGGGCATTTCGGGAATGAGAAGACCATAGAAGCCGTTGAGTATCGGTTCTATTGGCCAGGGTTAAAACGTGACGTTGCCAAACATGTTGGAAGGTGTCACACCTGTCAACTCGCAAAGCAACAGAAACAGAACACCGGTTTATATACTCCACTACCGGTCCCAAATTGTCCATGGCAGGATGTTAGTATGGACTGTGTTAGGACTCCCGAAAACTCTTAGAAAGCATGATTCAGTCCTAGTTGTCGTGGACCGCTTTTCTAAAATGGCCCACTTTCTGCCTTGCTCCCGTACTTCTGACGCCTCTAAAGTGGCAAAAATCTTTTTCGATGGTGTCGTTAAACTGCACGGTCTACCTAAGACTATTGTGTCGGACAGAGACGTTAAGTTCACTAGTTATTTCTGGAAGACCCTTTGGCACATGTTAGGGACAAAATTAAAATTCTCTACTGCTTTTCACCCTCAGACCGACGGCCAACCGAGGTTGTGAATAGAAGTTTAGGAAATTTATTGCGTACCCTTGTTGGCGAACATATTGGAAGTTGGGATCTAAAGTTGTCTATTGCCGAATTTGCATATAATTCATCAGTTAATAGGACAACAGGTAAAAGTCCACATGAAATAGTATATGGTTTTAGGCTTAGGCAGCCCATTGATCTCATTCCCATAGTTGATCATTATAGTCTCTGAGTCTGCATCCTCCTTTGCCACGCATATGCATGAATTGCACAAAGTCATCAGTGATAAAATTAAACAAAGCAACTTTGACTACAAGCTACGAGCTGATGTTAGGAGAAATTTAAAACTTTTGATATTGGCGACTTTGTGATGGTCCGAATTCGTTCGGAACGGTTTCCACCGGGGACTGTTAAAAATTACATGCTCGTAGTGCTGGACCATTCAAAATCTTAACAAACTTAATGATAATGCTTATGTTATTGATCTTCCTGAAGATTTTGGAATTAATCCTACTTTCAATATTGAGGATCTAGTAGAATACAAGGGTCCAAATTTTAACCCCAGCAACCCATTAGTTGATGAGCCTACCCCTGAGCCATTTTCTGAGGGACCCCCACTTCCACCACTCCCAGATATCAGTCCTCCTAATACAACAGAGAATATTGATAAAATTCTAGATGATAAAATTATCTCCACAAGAGATGGTGGAACTCAACGGTATCTGATACGCTGGAAAGGGAAGTCACCTGCTGAGGACACGTGGCTAGATCGCAGTGAGTTGCAGCAGAGTGATCCAGATCTGTTGGAGTATTATGAGAGCTCCTTCACACATGACTCGACGGAGTCGAGTTCTCTCCCACCTGGGGAGAATGATGGGGACATGGCATCAGCGCGCCCGGGGAGATTCGATCGCGTGTATCAGCGCAGGAGGCGTCAAGCTGCTTCTATTTGGTTTTAGCTGGAGTCTGTATTTTTATTTATTTGAGTCCATGTTGTTTTCTTTGTTTTAATTTTGTATTTCTCCTTTTTTTAGTCCCACATCGACTACGTGGAGAAAGTCTTCAGTTTGTAAGCCTATAAAGGCAAAAGTCTAATAAGTTGTAAAGACAATGCACTCTTGATTAATGAATTGTTAGATTTTCTCTTTGAAAATTTAATTATGAAGTTGGAGTGTGAAACCCACTTTAGATAGGATTTGTGTGTGAAGTCAAATCTTAATTATCTTTATTTCTTTATCTCTAATTTCCCAATCCAATTACACACACATAATTCCAAATGCATTACAAATATCCAACAATTTATGCAACCCAATCCCAACCAACTGATTCAAATAACCCTACAACATAAAATTCCATCTCATCCCAAATCCCTCCCACAGCAGTCACCATCAAGGCCCATCCCCTTCTCTAAAATTCAACAGCAACAGAAAGTCACCCCCCTCAAAATTTCCTGCGCCTTCACCCTGCTGGTCTTCTCCTCTTATTGACGCCACCAACACACACACGACAGGCTAATCCGGACTTCTCTCCCGTGCTTCCCGAGCACCCGAGGGCTGTGTTACCCTTCCTGCATATCTGCACATGACCAAGGGCCCTGGTCAACGTCAACAGCAACAATAGATCTCTCCCGTGTACTCTGTACATGAGCAAGACCAGTTTTCCAATTCAATTTCAGAGCAACAGCAGCAAAGGGAATATTCCACCCTCATATCTCCATCATCCTACAAGCAACAGAGAAGATTATCAAGCCACAATCAAATCGGAAGGGAAGGCATCAACACGAAACAGTAATTCAACAAAGAACAGTTGTTCGCAAAGTTAACAACAACTGCAACAACGGGAACCCGAGAACGTGGCTTCTCAGTAGGTAATTTTATTTCAGTACATCACTTATTGTTGGGCTAAACCGCTACCTTGTCTCTAGTTTATTATCATAATTACTCTGTTGCCCACAAGTATTGGTGAGCGTGTGCGATTCTGCATGCTTTTGTATTTTACTATTCTGATATTGCAAGTAAGATTCCTTCTATGTAACTAAGCATTGCGTATGGTTTGTGACGGTTGGAATTATCCACATTGCGAGTATTATATTTTTTGTCAAAATCCATCTGGCTGTATCATTAGTTTTAAGTTTATTCCTACCGAAGATCGTAACTTGTAGTGAAACATCGTAAGTTTAATTTGTCACTGATTTCGAACATCAACTGCATACTGTTTCACATCAGTTGCTCTAACTAAACTTTATCAGTTAGACCTAGTGTAGCTTTATTTACTTTAGTTACACCAACAAAAGTACCAAACAAGAGAAGTGCAGATTACATGACACACAAAAGCTAGGTGTGAGCAACCAGATGCATCTTGAATATTTATTTTGGTTCTTGTAGTATTCATTAAGCTTTTATAAGCTAGCAAAATGTACATATGTAGGTTATTCAAGGCTGATCAACAATGCACTAACTTGTCAATTGTTTACCTTGTTTGAGTTGGTAATAATTTGTCTCATGAATTTTCCAATCTCTATTTCACTCCATAGGTTTAGTCATGATCCTTATAAACTCTGCATTAACCTAAAATTTAAGCTGTATCTTTTTGTTAACCCAGAAGGCATGTCCATGCATGATACTCGAGCATGAGTTTGTGCTGCACGTGTGTTGTTTTCTACAAACTTGATTTTAGAACAACTGTGGCTTTACAGGAAGCTTTATGTTTTGCTTGTCTGCTTGCTTTTAGTGTCAGGCATAATCTTCTATCCCAGTTCAGAATGAGCTTGTGGGATGGTTTAAGCAGTTAGGTTTGTAGATACTAATTCATGAATCATAGCTCATGATTCTTTTGGAACTGACAATCGGCTAGATATAGCAATATATACTTATCTAAATGTACCCAGAAATACTATGTTAATTGGTGGTTAGCATTAACTTATAAATGCGATCTTTTAGTTGTCCTTGTTCACCTTGTAGCTATCACTAAGTTTTTTTTGTGGAACTGGCGCTGTACATTATAAATGTGAGAATTTTGACATATCTAATGAACATTTATTTCAAACAGCTTCTCCTTCAATGTGCAGAGCAGTTGCCACACAAGATTCCTTTCTATGGAGTACTGGTATGTTACCTCATTATATGGTTTTTCTCTTTTGTTGATTGCAGTTTCTGTAACATTTAATTTTCTGTCAAACTGCCAACAAAGTGTGCAGTTTTCTTATAGATCTCTGTGTACATACTACATACAGATGAATAATGGTGCTGTTATTTTATGGTTGGTAACTTCCTGCATTGTACATTAACTCAAATACACTTTGTTTTGTGTGTGCATATAGCCCATCTCCATATATTTGTAAGAATTTAGTGTTGTCAGAGAACATGGGACATGACATACTACGGGGTATGCAGATACTTTGCGTCATATGACATGGAAATAACAATGAAAATTATACATGTATTTGGTGATGCTCTAAATTGTACAGTATTTGAACATAACATGTCAAAAGGGAACACCAATATTAGTATACATTTTCTCATAAGTTGGACCATAAATGGCTGCTTTGATATTTCCTTTTTTGACTGACTAAGTAGCATATTTAATGAGCTTTAACATTCCATACAATTAAATGAAAATACCTCTACTATTACCTTGACTTTTTAGCTCCTTGGTCTTTTCCATGGAGGAGCTTAATGCTTGTGATTCCTCTGTGAAATAAGAAATCCTATATCTATCATGTTTTAATGTAAAACATCATTCTAATAATTTTAAAGCATTGTAAAAGCTAAAAATAAATACCATATCCTAATATGTCCAAGTGAAATGCAATCCAAGAAGTATCGGATCGGAATCAAAAACGTCTTAAAGAAGTGTTGAATGAGTGCTAGGGTTTAAACTATATTGTAGCTGTGGCACCTAGAAAAGTGTCAACACAGTATCCAAGGAACATCCAATAAATGTCATGTCTGATGAGTTGGATGTGGATAGTAGAACGTAAACTGCATGTAAAGTAATTTTGAATGCTTTGAGTCGAATGCATTGAAGTGTGACAAGTGTTTGATTGAGCTATAATAAGAACTTAGGGTCTAGACTAGTCTGTGCAGAAATTTATGATGGAAGTACGGAACATAAAAGAAGGGTAACAGGAGTAAATTTTGTATTGCCCTATATTACTAACTTCAGTTCATTTTAATACTTATGTTTATCTTGCTCTTTCTGTTACATTCTCTTGCAGTTTTCTTATTTCTCTCTTAAAATTTTAACCTTAAATAACCATGAAAGTATTTTTTTTTCTGCAGACTGGAACTATCTTCTTATGTGTCTCTTCTTATTACCTGTAGGTTGGTTTAATTAATTTAGAAAATGAGAACTTTGCTAAACGAGTTGTAGATACTACCCATTCAAGGCTCCAGGTTGGACACGCTTCTTGATGTTTCTTCTTTTGTCCGTAGTTGTACTTTATGATACTGGTCTTTTATGCAATCCTTCTTTTAATTTTATTCCCTTTTTCTAGAGCATATTTCGAATTACGATGAGGTTCAATTAAATTGCTTTCAATTTATACATGTATTGATCTGAATGACTTTTTAATTTGGTATATCTGCTTTTAGCTTCTCATTTTATCACCTAGGCTTTCAGTTTGACAAGTTCTCCAATAAAAGTCAGAAATTGAGATTTAAAAGATAACTGACTAAATGTGTTATTTTTGTTTCTGTTTACTTATTTCTTAAATATCTTCTGGATCAATATTGGCCTATGATGTCTTTGTTTACATTTTCAGGATGCATTACATTCTGGAAATTCTAATAAGATCCGCATTTTGTTGCGGTTTCTGACTGTGCTGGTAAGTTGGGCTAGCAAGCAGTCACCAGTATTCTGCTAATTGGTTATTTACAGTTATTGCATGCTTAATGACCATTTGAACTGTTGTGCTTATTTTCTCACCCAAAAAGAAAAAAGAAAAAAATGTTACTTCCAAATTAATTTAATTATCTTGATAGTATCTGAAATCTTTTGTGTGGCGTATAAAATTTTTTTGGTTTAGCTGACCTTTTTCCTGGGTGCCACTTTTTCTAGTCTTTTAGGGCTCTTCTGAATATAATAATGCTTTGATCAATTTAAGTTCTTCTTTCTGTGTAGGTGTGTAGCAATGTTATCAAACCAGCTTCTTTAGTTGCAAATTTTGAAACTCTGTTATCTGCCACTACGATGGATGAGGACACTGGGAATCCTTCTTGGCAGTCACGTGCTGACTTCTATGTTACATGTATCTTGTCCTCCCTTCCATGGGGAGGTGCAGAGCTGATTGAGGTAAGATTATTGCGAAGAATACATGAGTTTGATGTAAGCTCTTCCACGGCGCCGGGGGGGGGGGGGGGGTGTGTGAATATTCTGAGTAGCTTTGATTTTTCTGGACTTTAATATTTACTTAATGTTTGTGTTCTAAGTGCATGCTAAGGTAGTCTGTAATTTGGTGTGTTTATATGTTGTTTCTTTCATTCAGTATAACAAGTTTTTGCTCTCAGTTATATTGGCGGGTGTCATACTCCTAAGTTCATTTGTTTAGGTGCATGACACGAATATGATTTTAGCCTTTAGAAACTTTTTAGTCTTTGGGAGGTAATCAGGCAGTATTTAAGCTTGTGATTGGATTTTAGGAGCTAATCTGAGAGAAAATTGATGCACTCTTAGAAGCAGTTTGTGGACATCATCTTGTTTTGTCCTGATAACTCAATGGTGAAGAGAATGCGTAAATCAGGATTTTTGGAGAGTGGAAAATTCCTCTACTCTCTTTTTATTTTTTAATATTTTTTTGTTGATTCTGTGTGGAAGACTTATTCTTCTTCATGCTGTTGCCCTCATTTCCCTCTCTTACAGAGCAGATGACTCTCTCTCTCTCTCTCTTTCTTGATCTTTAAGTTTTTGGTTTCGTAGGATGTTCCTCTCCCTGCTCTATGTCCAGGGTTTCCTTTACAAAGATTATTCATATGCCATGAATTAGAAAATAAAGCAGGCCGCAGCCTCTTAGCAAGCTCGACACATCTACTCGGGTTGTTGGCTTAAGCAGCACAAATTCTCTCTCCAATCAGGGAGTTACCTAGCTTAACTGCACTGGCTGGATTGGATATGCCTGCGTCAGTTCCCTCTGGCAAGGGCATTACGTGGTTCTTATGGCTTAACCTCCAACATACTCAATGTCCTTGACCAAGCCATAGCCCTTCAGCAAGGGCTACACATTTACTGGCTTGGTTGACTTACTGATGAGGACATCACGCCAGTTCCTAGTTATCTTTTCATGTCTTAGTTTATTTAGAGATATTGTGTTTTGTTTATCTTGCTTTTAGTACCACATCGGTAATATCCGAGAAGTTCACTTTGTAAGAGCTTATATAAAGAGGCTCAACTCAATGAATAAGCAGACAATGAATAATTAAAAAAAAATTTAGTTAAAATTCTCTTGAGAGTGCTCTTGAGTTTTTGGTGCGAAACCCGTGGTGTAAGGGGTGCGAAGCCCGCGTAAGGGTGCGAAGCCCAAAGTTATCCGGTTCCTTCTCCAACCCTATTCTCTCTTTTCATTTTATTTCTTGTAAAATCTTAGTTTTTTTCTTTTTTATTTGTATTCGAAGGTGATTGCGATCCTGTATTACATCAATTTGGTATCAGAGCTTTGGTCCGAATTCCCTTCAAATTTCTTCTCTTAAAAAAAATCCTAGATCTAGATCTCTCTAGATCTAGATCTACTTTGAAAAAAAAAAGATTACTGTTAGTTCTAGATCTACTTTGAAAAACAAAAAAAACAAAAAACAAAAAACAAGAAAAACAAGAAAAACAGAAAAAACAGAAAATAGAGGGGAAAAAATAGAAAACAGAGAGGAAAAAAGAAGGGAAAAAACAGAGGGAAAAAATCGATTACTGTTCACGTGAACAATAATCACTCCGGTTACTGTTCACAGTGAACAATAATCACTTCAGTTACTATTCACAGTGAACAGTAATCCCTGATTACTATTCATGTGAAAAGTAACCTGGTTTTACTGTTCTATCTCCCCCTAAAGCCCAAAATTTGTCCATTCTGGGCTCGTTTCAAGCCCGATTCGAGCCGTTTTCGAAACAACGGATTCGTAGAGAGCAACACTACACTCTACAGCCCTCATATCCTGGTTCAAGCTTCGGGCGTCTGCCAAATTCAACTCAGCAGATCAGCGCACCACAATCCAGAGCTTGTTTCTGCCCCGATTAGCGCCCGATTTGCGCCATTCTCGAGGTAGCCATCTTTCACTTTTTATCACCGTTGTCCAGGAGTTTTGTGGGTGATTTCAGCTCTTCAGTGTGAGTATTTCTCCGAGGAATCTTAGAGAATTTTTGCGTTTGGGCGTGAACAACTCACCCCTCAGGTGAGATCATAACTTGAACTGAATCGTTAACTGTTAGATTACTTGCAATTATTATATGGATTGCTATAATTTGTTGGTTGAAATGCTATTTGCTTCGATCTAGTGGTTGCATCAGCATTTATCGCTTTTCATCATTTTAGGAATGCAAAGAAAAATGCATTTAGAACTTAAACTTTAGGGTATTTTTTGTTTAGTGCATATATTTAGTTTAATTGACTTCAGGGTTCTCCACTGCATCTGCTTGTTTGCTTGAGACATCAAGTATTATAGGGACCCCCATTTAGATCAGCTACACAATCTCTATCAGGGTCATATGTCCGTTCATGATTACATTGTCATATTTAAGGATTTAACCCATCGTAGTGAAGTGAGAGAGCACCCTTCTGAGACTCTAACTAGGTTTATTTGGGTTTATGACCTAAAATAAAACGTGCTATGATTACTGGCCCCTATGACTTAGACATTATTGAAGAAGCCTTTGATGTTGCATTAAGGTTGGACTTGACTTTTAAAACCCGTCAATACTAAAGTCAAGTGTTCTAAATGTGAGGGATATGGACATTATGATTTTCAGTGTCCTTCGGAGAGTCAACATGTTAGAATTGTGTCTAGTGATGAAGTTGACGTCTCGAAAGTTATTAAGAAAGTCCACGTTCCTTCCAATACTATTAGTATAATTGAAGACACAATAATTAGTGTCGACACACTGGTTATTAATGAAATTTACATGTCTGATAGCGTCAGTGATGACGTGAATGAGATAGTTGAGCCTACTACATTGCATTTGCATGTTGTATGTATTGATGATATCACTAGGCCGATAGCATTTTGCAATGATACTCACAAATTTGCTGCGTACCCGTATAATACTTTACAGGAATTTGCGGTTGATAATAAGGTGATGGTTACGAGTTGCTGTGAGGCTGTGAAGAAGTTGCACGTTTGGCGTAAAGACTTCGAGAGGGCTCTGAAGAGGATTGTTTCCATTACTTGCGAGTTGGATGACCCATAAGATCCTGATATTAGCTTCGTCTTCAGCAGGGATAATGCGCCTTGGTCTACTCTCTATATCTTGATCGAGCTGCCATCTTTCACAGCTGACCCGTCACGGAGACCAGCTCCACCTCCACCACCATGGTATCGACATGGCGTACCAGTGATGCTGCTAAGAGTACCACCTTGGCCCGATTGAGATGCTTCGTGAGGAGAGTCCACACTCGACAGGGACGAGCTTCTTCCACCACGAGGGAATTGATGAGGACATCACACCAGTTCCCAGTTATCTTTTCATGCCTTAGCTTATTTAGAGATGTTATGTTTGTTTATCTTGCTTTTAGTACCACATCGGTTATATCTGAGAAGTTCACTTTGTAAGAGCCTATATAAAGAGGCTCAACTCAATGAATAAGTAAACAATGAATAATTTAAAACTTTTTCCAGTTAAAATTCTCTTGAGAGTGCCCTTGAGTTTTGGGTGCGAAACCTGTGGCGTTAGGGGTGGCAATTGGGTCGGGTCGACCCGACCCGATTATTGCTCGACCCATATAATAATCGGGTCGGGTCGACCCGACCCGATTATTATATTGGTAAAAAATTCAGACCCGACCCGACCCGACCCATTCTTAGTCGGGTCGACCCGACCCGACCCATTTGACCCGATTATTAAATTTTAAATACAATTTCTTTACACTTTATTACCAAATTGTTGGGTGGTATAGTTAGTTATCACACTAAACTCCACACACTAGAGACCACGAGTTCAAAACTGGTCTTACACATATTTTTTGACAATTTGATTTAGGCGAAGGGAAGGAGCGGGGGCGGCAAAGGAGGAGATCAAGGGGAGGAGGCCGAGGAGGAGAGAGAATAATCGGGTTTGGCGGGTCAAGCGGGTCTGACAGGTTCGGGTCGACCCGATCCATTTAATAATCGGGTCAGATGGGTCGACCCGATTACGACCCAAACCCGATTAGCCCAAACCCAGACCCGCTAACTTCGGGTCGGGTCGGGTCTGGCGGGTCGCGACCCGTCTGCCACCCCTACGTGGCGTAAGGGGTGCGAAGCCCGCGTAAGGGGTGCGAAGCCCAAAGTTATCTGGTTCTTTCTCCAACCCTAATCTCTCTTTTCATTTTATTTCTTGTAAAACCTAGTTTTTTTTCTTTTTTATTTGTATTCGAAGGTGATTGCGATCCTGTATTACATCACTTAAGCACCAGAAATCCATCTCCCTCTGAACAAGAAGAGGAGTTATCAGATTTTATCCACATTTGCATGTGCCTTCCAAGACTATGTCCCTTGAATGGGTCAATGCTAAGTTCTTATAGCTTGGCTACAGCATGGAGTGTCATAATCTCTCATTTTACTTCACTTTGACAAAAGCAAATTCTATCCTATCCATTTGCTTCATGTTTCTCGCACCTGCCATTCATCTATGGTTCTTCCTCTACATCCAAGTGATGTATAATGTGATGAAGTCTTTGGGCTTAATTTCAAAAAATTGTCATGAACTTTCATCCAAGTTCAAAATACTACCAAAAACTTTGAAAAATCCAATAAACTACCGTGGACTATGTCTTTTCATGGGAGATTTATGACAATTTCTGGGGATTTTATTAAGGTTCAGCTAGTTTATTGCACTTCTGAAAACTTTTGGTAGTATTTTTAAATCAGGTGAAAACTCACGGTAGTTTTTTGAAATTAAGCCGAAGCCTTTGAGTACTGGCCCAAATGTATTGTTGTTGTCTCGTGCCCAGTAACGTCATCAAGTTTAGAATGGATGGAGGCACTGCTAAAACAAGTCATTACCATATAATTTTTTTTTATTAAATTAATACAGTTTTTTTCTATGATATCTTATTTTTTATACTGAAAACATCACTCATTCACATCCGGTAATATTGTATATGAGTAAGTTAATGACCAAGATACCTTCTTACAGCAAGTTCCTGACGAGCTTGAGAGAGTCATGGTTGGGGTACAATCTTACTTAAGCATCAGAAGTGGTTCTCATGATGCAGATTTTACAATCTTTGAGTTAGAGGAAGATAAAACTCTTGAAAGAAAGGTATACTTTCTTATTATGATCTAGATGGTAGTACTTTCTTGCTTTGATCTACTTCATTTGGTTCTTCGGTGTTGATTTTCATTGTTATTCTTTTTTATATTGAGTTTCTTTAATTTGCTATGTGTTTTACAATAAATTACCTTTTAGTGTATTCTTGAGTTTCATGCTTACAGGCAAGTGCATCTTATGCATTGGGCGCAAAATTGACTTGCTCCTTATAAATATCATATGAAACTGAAATTTCTTATGTGGAAAAGTAATTCATAAACACACAAAGTTGACTGGTAGTGAAGATTTTGTCGTCATTGTTGTTTACAGAACATCTCTAATGAAGATTAAGGTTGTATAATGGGTTATCCAACTCAATGCTATAGATGATCTCCATGATCATTACACTAAAGAACAATCATTAAGAGTTTTTTTTATTAACCTCCTACCCATGCATCATGTGGTCATTGGTATGAAACATGAGTTTATTTTTGTTACTTTGTGTGTTGTGAAAAGCCTTAAAAGTTTAAACCTTTGATTTTGAGTTACATAACATAGGTCCTAAGCTATTTATAATGTGTAGCGTCTTGATTGATTTGGGTGGCCCATGTTACCATAGTTATTTCTTGATGAACAATTTGGGTAAAATCTGGGCATGAAAGTTTTTCCTTTATGGATTCTTGAGTTTTTTTGAAAAGCTTTCTGATGATCATTTATTTGATATACCAACATTTAATGAGCATTGATAACCCAAGGACTTGTTTCTTGTATTTGTATACTTTTTTTTTTTCATTTTACTTTAAACTGCTTTCAGCATACTTCTATAATGTTGTTTTGAGCAAGTTCTTTTTAATTAATCCATGATGTTTGTAAGCAGCAGTTTTTGTCTTATCCTGAATATTTTTGTTTTGCATATTAATTGTTTTCTGGATTATGCTCGAAGTTACACGAATACAAATAATAGCAGTTTCTATTCATGGAACTTTAGTCTTTTATATAAGAGAGAAATTTTGTGGATTCTACGTTTTGCTTAAAATGGTGCATGAAAAGATGTGCTCTATATTCCATGTTCGTTAATCGCAGGCTTGAATCTCTGTTGATTTATCACTATGTACTAACTAATGATTTTATGTAACCAGGATTTTCTAGAAGATTTATGGGATCGCATAAACATCTTTTCCAGTAACGGTTGGAAAGCTGAGAGTGGTATGCACCTCTGGTTCTTCATTTTATTTGCTTTACTCAATAATGTATATTTCCACTTTGTGCCTAACTAATCCGTTCTAAATGAGTGGTTTGTGTTTATTTATATTTATTATATTGTATTTATAAGTTTATGGTGGAGAAGGAAATTGGGCACTTTTGTCTTGGGAGACAAAAAAATTCTCTCTTTTTATTCAAGTTAAGATGATTGTGATTTTATATTACAGGGATTTATTAAGCATTGCATTTTATCGTATTATTCATTTTCCAAGACATTAAATTTATTTGGTGATCAAAGGTTGAAGTTGTGTGTCTGGAAAGTGAATGGCACTGGAAGAAATCTTGGTCCTTTCTTTATCTGCTTCAAATTTCAGGACCATTGCAGAGACAGGGAGGGAGAGGGAGAGAGTGACATTCTAGTGTCAGCTATGGTTGTTTCTTTTTCCCTTTAAGGGACGGGGAGTTTAATTAATGTTCCTCATACCTTTAATACCACGAATTACAGCTTTTAAAATATAAAAATATATCCAAAGCCCTCATTGGAACGAGCTTTGGCACAGTGGCAAAAACAGGGACTTGGAGATGCTATCAGAGCTACTACAGATCTTAGGGGACAAAAAACCTAAGGTTTTGCCTGCAAAAAGAGTGCTCACCTTTCCGGGGGTTGTGATAGGATAATTATAATTCCTAAAACCTCATTACAACTTTGGGGTTTCTTGTAGTTGCTGGGACTTGTTACGGTATCAGACCCTCCATGTTTAATCCCACCGGGCTTAATAATTGGGTGTGCACTTTAAGCGGATCAATTTACAAAGAAAAAAATAGCTGCACAAAGCCCAAGTTTTAAGCTAAAACAAGAAAAGAGAAAGGTTGCACAGCCTACATATGGGTGGTGGAGGTTACCTACATTCCCTCAAGCCTCACCATAAGTTCCAAGTTTTGTTGCCCGAAACCTGGTCTTTTGCACAAAGTTACTTTCTTTTCTTTCAAAAATTTTGCTTTAAATACTGGCCTGTGGGATTTGAACCAGGGCGACGCCACACCAAAACTTGAAGTTGCGATGACAATTGAGGGGTATACTTTTTATATTTACTAGCAGCTATAATCTTATCTATTCTTGAATTCAGTTAACTCTCTTAACTAATATCCTGAAATATTTTATGCTGACTTTTTATGTTTAAATATTTTCAGGTTTTAAATGAAAACAAAATATATGCTTTATTATCTGTCAATTTTCTTTAATGATTTTTTCTGTAGCGTGTAAAAATTCCTTTCCAAAGTAAAGTGTTCAATGTTTTTGAAGCAAAAAGATTCTGCTATAATGAATTATATTTTCCTTTGGTTTCCTTATAGAGTTTTTTTGTAATAACTCTTACCTGTAAATCAACGTATATCATTAAACTCAAACTTCCACTAGGTCTACTCTTCCATACTTAAATACCATTAATTCTGCTAGTTTCTATTTCTCTTTGTTTACTGGTGAGTATTAAATCCTCCCTTGGTTCTGTTCTTTCGCTGATTTATTTCATGATATACACTTCTTGCAATGTTTAAGAAATAAACTGTAAAGTGTCCTGTCTTTTGGATTTTTTTTTATTTGATGGTGTTGTGTCTCATAATGAACATGATATAATCTCATAATGGATATGATATAATCTGTCATATGCCAATTCTTTTTTTTTTTCTGGTCCTACTGTTGAGAAAATACTGTAGTTTGACTTGAATATAATAATAGGTAAAACTATTGAATGGTGAATGCGATTTAATCATTTATATATATTTTTCTTATTTTTGGTTGAATAATAATGTGTGTGTTCTTCCAGTTCCGAGACCGCACCTGTCATTTGAGTCACAATTGGTGGCTGGAACATCTCATGCTCTTTCTCCTATTAGCTGTCCCCAGCAGCCTGCCGTCCCATCATCACATTCTGCCCTTACCATTGAGAAAGAAAAACATGAAGCTATGTTGAAGTACCCACAAAGGCTTCGTAGGCTTAACATATTTCCATCCAGTAAAGATGAGGTAAAACACTAGCTAGCTGTGTATGTATTGAACGTTCACTAGCATAATCTTCTTTTTTCAGTTAATTGTATTTGTTATTCATTTATTTTTTTAGGTCAAATATAACAGATAAGGCATGCCTAAATGTGTGTTCTTGTGTTGCAGTTTCCCTTGATTACCTTTCCAATGTATTTCCAAGTTTTGTGTTCGGAACTACCTTTTTCTTTTGGGAATTACATTTTAGACATGCATACATGCATAGATGGAGGCATTTAATAAACAATTGTGAAGTCTTTTTTCATTTATGCCTAAAATTTCAATATTTGACTTCAAATTGAAATTAATCTGTCCTCATTTTCAAGGTACATGTGCGTGTGTTGCAAGGAAGACATCTTAAACCAATGCAATTTCAGGTTTTCTGATTGTGCTCCATAAGAATTATTCTTCCACTGCTTTGAAAGTAGGGGTGCAAAGTTGCAAAGTGCAAACAGACATGGATATACCCGATCCAGTTCAGATTTGTACCCGCATCAGCTGCGGATACGGATATGATTTTTTCTTACAGAATCATATCAATTCCCATATTGTTATCCGTTATTGGAAGATGGACACAGAATGGTAAATGCCATATTCTATCCGTATCTGGTGCAGCTGTGAAGATAAAGTTTTTCATTTGTTTAGTTCTGGCTTATGGTCTATTGGCAACGCTCAATGGAACACCCACCCGCACCTGCCCACCCGCCCACACGCGCGCGCACACACACACACACAAATACACAATATTAGCTGTCATAAGAGAACTCATGAACCATTTCCACTATATTATCAAATTTCACATCTTTTTCGGAATAAAATGCTTAAAGTCACCCATTTACTTTGCTCCATGGTTGGGGCTTTTCTGATGAATGATCTTCTCTCTTCTTACCAAAATTCCATAGTTTATCCAAAGCAGAACCAAATGGTGTGGCTGTATTTGTGTTCTCTTCGCTAGGGCACACTAACATAATAAAGAATCTTCTCTCAAAGATGATTTTTTGTAGAATTTGCATTTTGTCCTCTATTTATGATGTTGCCGGTATAAGCTGGATATAAATATATATAGAATATAAATATGTGTCATCTATAGCTTGCTGGTTTTAGATGGTACCATGGTAAATTAAAATAAACATCATTTTACTTTCTTTTTGTACGGTTTCGGTTCTGTCTTGTGAAGCTGCTATAGTTTAGCCCTTTCTTCACTGGCTTTATGTTTTTTTCCCTTTCATTGGGAAGTTTTTTACTTGATGGATATTTAATACCATCAGAAGTGATTATGCTAATCATAATAATTGATGATGCATTGTTTTCTAATTGCTTTGTATTTCATGTATTGTTTTTTTGATAGAACGTCACCTTTCTGTTTGTATTTTTTGTTGCTTAGCATCATTTGCAATTAAGAGATTTCCTTTCCTCACATTTCCTAATTAATCTGAATTTTCTTTTAATGCTGCTAACACTTAATGGTATAAATTTCAGAATATGCAGCCTATAGATCGTTTTGTTGTAGAAGAATATTTGCTGGACGTGCTTCTTTTCTTCAATGGATGGTTAGTAAATTTCACTTATACATTGAGACATTATTATTATTTTTATCACTGTACTCCAGGATACATGTGACTCTGGATATTTCTTTGCTGTTATTAAAAGAGCCTTTACTGGTTTAGATATTTCTTTGCAGTTATTAAACTTTTGCAACAAATGTAATATGATCTTGTTGCATATAAATCTTTTTTTTATATGACTTCCTGTGGGCTTATGATAGTGTTTTTTTATCTGCTTACCATTGCAGTGTTCTCTTGTTTGACGTAGTTAAATACATAGATTGCATTAGTTTCATAGATTGTTGCAGAATTTTTAAATTGAGTACCTAAGGTTTAAAAAGAAGTTAATGTCTATCAGATATGTATGGATGAGAGGAAACTGTTGTATGGATACTGGGTGACTGGGTCTTGAGGGACTTTACATTTTATTATGACCGGTTTTGTTGAAGGGAACACGTGGCTGTTCTGAAGGAAGCGATGCTTTCCTTTCACATTGTGTTATTTTGGATATGTTGGCAGCCCAAATCAGTCCAAATTTTTGACTTGATTTGTTCACAACTGGTTACCAGTCAAAGCAGTAAATCTATTGCAGAGTTGGTGGGCTGTTGGCAGCCCAGATCAGTCCAAGGATTGGACTGAGAGTGGGAGTTTACACAGTTTATGCACAATTGAATTGTCCCAGTGGAGTCTAGTCTCGATGTTAATTGAAGGCCAATGGTTTTCCCTGGGCTCGCAAAACACACTGGAGTCACCTCCTCTCTCTTTTTTCTTCCCAATTGTCAGTAAATGTGCCAGCATTGTTTCTTTACAGCTGTTGCTGGAAAAACTGAATTTTATCTCGATCGAACATTATGTTCTATGGGATACAGGTTTCTCTAAACCTCCCTTTGACATAGCATTCTGATGCTGCATAGTTGCTAACCTTTTATTTATTTAGCGCAGTTCATTTTTTATTTTAAATTTGCTAATTTTCTCTCCTTGATTTACTTATTTAAGCTTTTTATTCATCTATTTCTTGCAAAGATAGCCGTAAGGAATGTGCTTCTTTCATGGTTGATCTTCCTGTACCCTTTAGCTATGACTATCTGATGGCAGAGACAATATTTTCACAGGTGTGTAGTGCTATTCCTCTCATTGTTATACTGCTCCTCATGGCACTAGTAGCTTCCAAATTCCAATCAGTGATCACACTAATATGTTTGAATGAAAACATAACGCAGGTTACACCATTGAATGGTCACGGTCACACAAGAATATTTTTTTTTTTAAGGAGTAAAGCTGGATTAGCTTTACCTCTCAAATTAGTCAATAAAAAAAAATTCAAGCATTTTAATGGAAATTTTAAACTTGAAATTGCCATTTTAGGCCACTGGCAGATTGATGGCTTTTCATTTTGGCTTAAGCAATTGCTAACTTAGGCTTTCTTTTAGTTCTGCTCCTTGTGGTCCCAAATAGTCGGTGTCCAGTTTTTTGAATATGGAAGTTGTCCAAATCCAGACAGTGTGACACAGCCATACATGTGCTTGCTAATGTGCATATGTAACGCAGAAAAGTGGGTGTTTATTACATGGATGAACTTTAAAGCATAAAATAATTGAGAAAAAGAATTAGTATTTTTTTTAGTTCTCACCAGGTCTTGCCTTGGGAAGTTCATAATTTGATACGTATATGTGAACGAGTTGGTGTTACTATTGTTTTATGCTGTGAGTGAAGGTGGTAGAGTTTATAAGTTTTTGAACAGGTGTCTGAGTCTGACATGGATGGGTGTGTAGTTATGGACTCAAATGGACACAAGTAGTTTTTAATGGGGAGCAGTATCCTACATCATAAACTCAGATTGAAGAAGTTTGGTTTCTGGCCTTGGTTATGTGCTCGGTGTAATTTGGGGTTTTCTTATCTGGATTATGTTTATTTATTCAGCTTTAGCTCCTAAACAGGCAGTTTTTACTGTTCTTTGTCCTGTTAACTAGGATCTCTTTATTTATTTGTTTTATTCGTTTCTG
The DNA here is from genome assembly GCA_038442645.1 of Agave tequilana. Classification (NCBI taxonomy): domain Eukaryota; kingdom Viridiplantae; phylum Streptophyta; class Magnoliopsida; order Asparagales; family Asparagaceae; genus Agave; species Agave tequilana. Next base: position 22,393 of record JAVJIF010021568.1, read on the forward strand.
CATCTTTCTCAGAGGGTTATAATTCTTGAATTTACTTTCTTGGGTTGGTCCTTTGATTAACCTGTCACCATTCAAGTGATTCAAATAACCTTATTATACAGTAGAAAATCCAGGGAGTCAGTTTAGGAGAATAATTTCAAAATATAATAGTATCTTGTAGAACCTACTTGAGGAACATTGCAAATGCATAATAGTCCCTGAGGGAAGGAAATCTGATTCAACTTGGCCTAGTCCTTCATTATTATCATATTTCTTCACCATCAAACAAAGTTCATATTGTATTCTGCACCTGAAAACACATAAGAATGCTGCTCCTGTAGACATATATTGCACGAAAATAATGTTCTTACCGCATATATGAGTTGTGTTTATCTTCTTTGATGAGTTCTCTTACGTGATTTGATATGGATATATTTTTTTGGTTCCTGACCTCATCGATTGTCTTGTTTTTTATGTTATTCATTTTCAAATACGCTATACGTGGAGTTATCTAATGAAATTTTTTTTAACATTTTTTTTATTGCAGCTGCTATTATTACCCCAAACACCATTTAAGCCATTATAGTACACATTGGTGATAAGATCTTTGCAAGGTAATTCTGTGCTTATCATCTTTCAAAGAATGGTATATATATATTATATCTTTGCTTGTCATGGTACTAATTAAGTAAAAAGTTAGTTTATTGATAGATGTCAACTTTTTTCTGTATGGTTAAAGCTCACTGTTGCCTGTGAGTTGTTATGTTATGCAAGTGATAATTGAATTGCTTCTTTTTGCTGTATGAAATTGTCGAAGTTCCATGATTGGCTGTTAATGTAATGCAGTATGAGAATTGGTGAGAATGATGCATACATGTATCTTTCTTTAGTTGATCTGGTTGATCTGAGTCACTTGTATAAATTTATTACCATTAGCGCGCGCGCGCGCACACACACAAACACACACACTCATGAACACACATTAGCACACACAAGTGGGGTTTATGGACAATTATGTGATCATACGACCGGAGATATCCAAAATGAGGATGATCATGTTTCTCCCACATGTGAGGTTTGTTGGGCCACCTGAATGAGAATCCACCTTTCATCTCAATCTATATGGACAAAATATATAATAACAAACATGTGTGGATAATTTAAAAAAAAGATTTCTTGCTCGTTTAGCTATTGGTTGAAAAATAAACGGCTAGTTAATACAGGGCACAGGTGATAATTTGATGAAATTTCCCTGCACCACTAGAACAAGTGCAACTCTTGGAGAGTAAAATGTCTACATTCAAAATAGTACTGACTTTTTTTATTTCCGTAGGCACTTCCTGGGGCATACCCTTCTGTGGTGGTAGGAGCAGTCTGTGCACTGTTTGACAGAATTGCTGACATGGATATGGAGTGCCGCACAAGGCTCATATTGTGGTTTTCTCACCACTTGTAAGTCTGATTTTAACTAATCTTTGTTGCATCTCCTCACCTCCAGCGCACTTTTTGTTGGTGTCATATCTCATTCTGTAGCTTTTACATAAACTTGGGATCTTCCATCATTACTCAGATAAAAGTAAATCCAGTTCATTAAATCTTCTGGGAAATTTTAGCTTCTCATTTATAATGATAATGGTGTCAAATCTACAAGACTGTACATAAGAACTATTATCTATTATTAATAAGAGTTCATCAGTTATACGTTTAAAACTCTCTCTTTTCACTTTCACTAATATTGATGCATTCCTTCAAATTATCGTGAAATATTCAATCAACTTATTGATATTTGATAGCTGAATTACAGTAGCTTAAACTATCAAATGTTTCAATCACTCTTAGGATTTATATTAACATTCATTATTTTGGTAATTATTCTCAATTTTTGTTTTGCGCTGTAGGTTTGATTTCCTGTGTCACAACCCTTGTAAAAGCAAAAGAGTCCAACAAGGGATTTGTTCTAGAAAGGTCAAGGTATCTGATATATGATAGTTCCTGTGAACTTAAAATTTATCATAGCTGGAGTCTTGAGTGAGAAATTGTGAAACTCCGCAGATAAGCGTTATTGATTGGGAGTGCTAAAAGTCCCTCCTCGCCTCAGGCATTACAGCCTGAGATCAAACAGAGCTAAGGGACCAATTTTTCAAAGCCTGAGGAAACTGGTCCAAAATGCAACATAAGAACGTAAATATTGTGATAGCTTGTCAAACGATTGCTCTATTAGATCAAAGAGGAACTTATGCCTTGTACTTTAGTAAAGACACATGATTATAACTTTTAATTCATATGAGAGGCTAGAAGCAAATCATCCATATGTCCCCCTTGTCATTTTAACATTTGAGTGCTCTCTACATTTTCCTTTTCTGTTTTATATAATATAACCCTGGCAACTTGATAAAGTACAGTTAGTATGGATTGCCTTAGACGTAAATTTCAAGTCAGTGAACTTGTTTGGGATACCTTGGAATCGTTTATTGTTTAATGATACATACTAGATCGAGATATCTAATCATTTGTAGTTCTCACGTTGTTCCAGATCAAATTTTCAGTACATTTGGCCGTGGGGAGAGTGGGCTTATGTCAAAGACCTCCCAAAATGGGCTCCTCGACGTGTTTTTGTTCAAGAAGTATTAGAAAGAGAAATTTGGTTATCTTACTGGGATAGAATTAAGCAGGTAATATATCGATATTAAATATGTAAGAAAATTCTGTTTGTCCATACAGTATCTTCATGTGTAATATTAGATGTAATTGACAGCACATTATTTCGACCTAGAAGCTATATGGTGCAATGGCATACCAAAATGTTTTTAGAATGCTAAAGAGTAACTTCACCAGCTATACCTGCTGTTGTATTCTTCTTTGTGCCACTGGTACTTGCATTGTTTGAACCTAATATCTTATAAACCATAGCAAATCTATGTGATGCGGTTGTAGAGAGAGAGAGAGAGAGAGAGAGAGAGAGAGAGAGAGAGAGAGAGAGGAGGGAGGGGGGGAGGAAAATAGGAGATAGAGTTTTTTAAACTCTATGACAGGACTTCGGTCAACCTGGCGGTCGACCGACATGCACAAGGCTTGGATCGGTCGACCGCTCGGTCAAACGATGTTGCACGAGAAAGAGGAACCCAGTTGGGTCAGTCGACTGGTCGACCGACATTTCCAGTAAATCCTGCAATGACAGAGGGCACTGAACGGTCTGCTGGGCGATCGACCGCACACTTGGGTCGGCCGACAGTCGGGTCAGAAATGTTTCTGGACCTGATCTGAAACTGTTTTGGGGGTTTCTTCTCCCTATAAATAGAGAATGTGAACCCATTTTAGATAAAAGGATTTTCTGAGTGTGTTCTTGTGAGAACCAATTGTAATCCTTTTGTAATCTTGTGTAAATCATCAATAGATCTCTCTCTTCTGCCCCGGGGATGTAAGCATCTTGTTGAACCTCGTAAATCTTGGTATCCTTCTCTTTGTGTGTGTGTGTTTGTGATCTAGGGTTTGTGTTCTTGGCATGCTCCAGACCCAACAACGGTATCATCTCTTGTCTTGTCTGTAAACTATGCATTTAATTGATCTTGATCTATTTAAAACCATCGATTTTTTGATAAAGTGTGTTTATCCTGAACATTGCATTTCCAAAATTTATTTGAATTCAGCATTATATATGGGTCATATACTTCATGCAGATGTACAATTCATCTGTCCGTTTATTTTGTATTACTATTACTGGTAGACATAGACCATTATAGATCCTTTTTTTTTTTCACTTTCAGAGGTTCTGTTAGAAAATCCCTCACTAGATGAGTTGAATGAACTGAAAGCACTGACACTGGTTTTAATTTATAGTTAGAAGCTTCTGATTCCAGCTTGAATTCACTATAATCTCAGAGTTTTGAGAGACAGGATAATAGAGAGACAAAGTGCAATGGACCCTGAAAAGGAATGATTAGATGCACACGAGTTGTCTGGGTGGCGGGAGTTGTCGGGTGTGAGATAAGGAGATCGGCTGCAATTCATCTTCTTTTTTCTTCTAAAATTTTAGGGAAAGAAACTCAAACTGAAGCAATTTTTCTCCACTATCGGTTTGTCTGTTTTGGCATCGGGTCGACATCGTCTTGCGTAGACCAAAACCCAAGACAATATTAACGATACATATCAGAATCGTGTTTTATCTTAAAACGTTGTTCTGATCCTTTTTGAAGAATCTGGAGTCTATGGAGTATAAATAAGAGGTGTAGATTCACACCAATTGATGACACATGCATATTGGTGCAACTGAATGATCTTTTTGGAGGGTGTACCCCTACAAAATAAAAGTATAGAATCTACAAGTCACAACAAATGAGAGGTGACACAGTAATTGATAGAATATGCTTATTGGTTCTCTTGAATTGAGTTGTGAAGGCGTATCCTCAGAAATATAAATATGCCAACCTTTGAGTCCTAGAATAACAAAAAAAAAATCACAAAGAATCAGTTGATTAGCTCAAGGATTCACTTGTTCTTTTGCACAAGTATTACCTGGAGTCACCTATTCTAAAAGGAAACTAAAAATTTATGGTAATAAATGATGCCACAAGAATCTGCTTATTGGTTCTCTTGAATTGAGTTGTGGGGTGTATCCTCGAAAATATAAATATGTGAGCCTTCTAAATCCTAGAATAACCAGAAAAAAAACCAATTGATTAGCTCAAGGAATCACATGTTCTTTTACATGAGTATTACCTGCAGTCACATATTCTAGAAGTGAAAATTTATGGTAATAAAGGATGTCATAAGAAAAATCACCGCAGTGATGGTTAAAAGCAATGATGCAGATTTAATTACAATCTAAATAAACTAAAGGATATAGACTGGTTAAGTGGAGAGCAGTGTGTTTTCCCCCACTTTCTATTGTTCTAGAAATTTAATTTCTGGAATTGTTTGTTCAGGCGATCCCTATAAAATGGCTATTTTTTCTTGCAGTCTTGCCATTCCATTGTTGATTTGGAAGGCACAATTTAGTGCTATTATTATTTGTATACATATAAACATAAACACACCCGCCCACCAATAGGGAGGTCCTTCTATGAGAGCATTCACAAAAAAATTGTGAGAACTCCACAGCGCGCCTTGCATGGATGATCCTCACAGTTCATCCTGATCTACATACCTAAATTATTGTGAGAACTAGTCTGATAGCAGCATTCTTCCTATAACATTTGTGTGTGAGCCTTGCATGTATTTGCTCCCCTGAAATCTGGTTTGAATTTCTGATTGAAACTTGTATTATGGTCATCTCAAAAATGTATGGTGATTTTACTTGCTCTAACCCCACCCCTCTCCTTTATCTCCAGAGCGTTGAAAATGCCTCAGAATTGGAGGAGTTGCTTCCCCAAAGGTGGAACTAACTTCAAATACAGTAGCGACGAGGGTGGTGAAAACACAGAATTTCACTCACTTTCAGCAGAATTTAGCAGCATGGTGAGGGCAAGAAAGAGCGTGCAACAGCTTATTTCATGGACAGAAGAAAGTATCGTTCTGACACATGGCTTCAAAGCTGCAGTTGAAGTTGTAATCCAGACTCTTTTGGACATTGGATCAAAAAGTTTCACTCACTTAATTACCGTTTTGGGGAGATATGGTCAAATCATTGCCAAACTTTGTCCTGTCATGATAGCCAAATTCTTCTGATAGAGGAAGTTAGCTCCTATTGGAAGAACAACACTCAGATGACAGCTACAACCATTGACCGAATGATGGGTTAACGACTCAAATCGAATTTGGCCATTGTCACTTGGGTCTTTTCTCCATCCAATATTGATCAATTCCATCTTTCGGATCGCCCATGGGAGGTATGCTCTTGCTTTGAAATCCTGTAGGATCTTGTATTTAAAATTTGCCAGCTGATTTTTTCCAAGTTATATAATTTATGATTCAATTGTCTGGTATAAGAAAGGCTGTGGAAATCTGAAATTGTGATAATTGCTATTTAGTGTATGTCTAAAAGCAAGGACAAGTCTTGAAGAGGATATAATGTTTCTCAAGGCTCCTGATTTTCCCATGAGATATACCATACTTTCCTTCTTTAATTAATGCTTTGTGTTATGCTACATTTGCTTTTTTGGCAATGTGGCAATCTTAGAATAGGAAAAGTATAGTAGAAGTGTTTTTTTCCAATGCAAAAGAAGATTTGTTTTCTCCATATTTTGCTTGCTAAAGAATTTAGTAACCTGAAAAGCTAATATGGAAATTAATATGTTTCACAGATTGGAAAGTTGACTTAGCAATGAAAAGTGCAGTTAGTGCATGTTTTTTTCATTTTCTCTCAAATTTTCAGCAACCTTGATCTTGTAGTCTGCTGGAAATTGCTAGGCATCCATGCCCTCAGCCATGAAACAAAGGAAAATGTTGTGTACCATTTTCCCTTGCTCTATTCAGCTAATTATTGTTGGAGGGATATATAATTCTTTCTATCATCTTCCTGGTCAGCAAACAAAAAGTTATTCCATATATTTTGAAGTACTATGATCTTTCTGATGAATTCACTAGTTGATGTGTGTAATCATTTTGTTAATTACAGTAATATTTTGATAATTAAAATTTCTACTCCCTTTATCCTTTCAACTATGGATATGTCCTAACCAATGAGCAAAACTTCTGAATTGTTGAGCCTATGAGTTTTATGAAATCAATATCTTAATTTTGTGACTTGGTCTTTATTCAAATTATCTGCTTGTATATAGCATTCTCCTGTTATCTGATAGTTGATAAAGTTCTGTATTCAGTACATTTTGCTTCAGGGGAATGTTATTCCAGTTTGGTTGGCTTATTTTGGCTCTTAGAGATGATTGTAATTCCCTATCGCAAATCATCATCTTTCTTCTTAATCCCAGATAGTTCTACTAGTCTAGTGGAATATAGAGGATTCGTGGTGGCTTAAATTACATGACCAAAAAGGTAGATGTCACTAGCTCAACTGATCTTCTAGGTTTTTTATGGCAGTGTTCTTTACTGCCATAGTTTCCTTTGCCAGGAATTTGGCACAAAATGTTGGCAGCTATCTATAAATATTTGATTATTTTATGTAATTTCTTGACTTGAATCTCCATGGCAGACCTTGATTTTAAAAGGAAAAGGCTTGTATGATGATGATGATGAACAGGATGAATGAATGTGCTATGTTTCAATAATATGAATGGCAGTGAATAACTAACTCTTGTTCCAACACAACCACTAGTGAATGAAGTTTTTCATATATATTTAATATTAATTAAATTAGGTACATGTACCCTTTTTTACTGTCTTAAAGTGTTTTTTACATTCAAACATTTGATCGAGAATATGTTACTTTTAATGAGTATAGGTGTTAGTTATTTCCTATTGAATGCCTTTGGGGACTTGTTGATAGGAGGAATGTGTTGTCTTGGATTATGAAATTGCTTCAAGTATCATGGATCTTTGAACTATTTACTATCATATAAGTAAGCTAATTGATCTTTTGAGATGGACAGGCTATAATCTCAATGCCCATTTATGTGTGTACTGTTGCTTGCTTGCATGCTTTGAGAAATCAATTAATCTTAGTTCTCCTCTGTTATTGTAGATCCTTAGAAATGCGATCAACAAGACCTACAATCGTATCACAGACCTCAGAAAGGAGATTGTGTCACTTGAAAAAAGCAATTCAATAGCTGAGGAAGCTACAATCAAAGCTCAGAAAGAGTTCGAGGCTGCTGAGTCTAAATTTGAAGTAGTTGATGGCCAACCCGTGCAAGCTGAAAATTCGGGGAGGTTAAAGAGGCTTAAAGGATATGCTGCAAAAGCAAAAGATGAAGAGAGATCCTTAAAGGAATCATTAGAAGCTAAGGAGGCTCTGTTTGCTCGAGCTCTTGAAGAAAACAAGGTAATATTTGGATTATGAGCTTCTTGTTTTTGTGGTAATACTGATATGAAACGGTGTGTGTGTGCCATGTAAGGAATCAGTGATGTAATCGAATTCGCCATGTTTCACCAAATACAAAGATCTTCAGCTGGAAAGTAATTTAAAACTAGCAATGTCAAACAGATGGGTTTAAACAAAGTATTGCATGCTTGGTTTGAACATTTCTAATATCAATGAAATCTAATTACAATAGTTATATCATGCATAACAAGTTCTAATCTCAATATCAAAGATGAGCAATCACAAGATTTGTATAATCACACATCTTACGATATGGTGGACAATATGAGATAGAGATAATACCTTAGAGATGAATTCACTGATGTGTAGCTCAACTAATAATTAGATTGCGTTGAAAGAAACTCACAGACAAAGAATTCGCTGTCGTACTCCAAGAGAGGCGAAACCAATTCAACTTCAGACATGTAAGTGTTGGTCAAGTTTAGGTATGGTATTACTGTAATTTGCACTCTGCAGAGAGGCTGGACGCTGATGTTGAAACTTCTGCTGCTGCTTTTTCTGCAACTTCTGCTACCGCTGCTGTTGAAATTATGTTGCAATTGCTGCAGTTCTGGTACTGCAGTTCTGTTGCTGCTGCTATTGCCGCTGCTTCTGCAGTGTTGCTGCCACTGCAGTACTGCTGATGTGCTGTTGCAGTGCAGCCGGTACTGCTGCTGTGCTGCAGCCGTTGCTGCTGGTAAAGCTGCTGGTTGCTACTGCTGTTGCTAACTGCTGATGCTGTTGTTGCTAGCTGCTGCTGCGAACTTTGCTGCAAGTTGTTGTTGCTGCTGTTGTGATTTGCTGTTGCAAACTGCTGCTGTTGCTTGGCTGACTGGCTCAAACAAGGGGAGGAGGAGGGGAGGGACTAGTGTTGGTGGTGTTTGTTGGACACACACAAGAGGAGAAGAAGAGGAGAGGGAAACCAAAATCAGAAAGAACCAGAGCACAGGAGAGAAGAAGAGAACTAGGAGGGGGAGAGAGGGGGAGAGAGAGAGAGAGAGAGAGAGAGAAGAAGGTAGAACTAAACATGTAAGAGAGTAAATTTCAGAATTCTTCATTATTTCATCCAGGAAGAGAAGGGAGGGGAAACAAGAGAGGGACACAGGCATAAGAAGAGAGCCAGAATTCAATTTCATTCATTGCATCCCTTCATCATTACACATGATAACTTTTATGTAGGCATACTACTACAAGTACTATACATGATGGCCTATAACTACCACCACTACTACACATGATGGCCTATAACTATCACCACTACACAACTGAAATACATCAAGAAATACACAAAAAAATACAAACAAATACACTGAACAAACAATAAAAATTAAAGCTCAGATGTTCTCATCAAATACAAATTAGTAGTAATCCATATGTGCTTAAAAGCAACATGTGGGTCTTGATTATGTCTTGGTTACATTTTGGTCAAACATTGTGTTTGGTTCTTGCTCTAGAATGATTACACAGTTTTGGGTTTCATTTGATGATTGTTCTAGATATCTGGTTATGCATATCTTATGATGGACCAGCCTAACGAGTGGATCCTCTACTATTTGTTATGATCTCCATGCCCTACATTATTTATGGATGAGAAATCATGCAATTTGGAGTCCAGTCCATTGTGCATCAAATAAATGGTGCAAATATGAAACAGAACAAATGGGACCACTTGATCAATGATTAAAATTTGTCCAAATCCATGTGTTTTCTCATCCACATATGTTAGGAATTTTGTGGGAGATGATGAAACTGTGTAGGAAAGGAATCCATGAATGCTCTACCATGTGGTTTTTTAGCTACTATTAGGAATTTTCTTTAGTGGCAAAGTCATTCCCTTTCTGTATATTATATATGACCCCACTAGGCCTCATTAATAGTGTTAGGATCCAGTTATCCCCAAAAAGTACCTTGTTAGGGAGAGGACACAACTCTAATATAAAGCATTGAATCTTCCTTCACACAGCTGATGTGGGACTATCTCCTAACACATGCATGTAGTCTCAGAGAGGCTTAAACTTACAGGTTCCTGGTCATGCGTACCGCACATAGAGCAATCGCGGGGTTTTCTATAGGGTGGAGGGCCCACACTCGGTCAGAACTGAGAGACCCAGCTATGATACTAATTGTTGGGATTTGGGTCGAACAAATAGTCCCACATCGGCTAAATATGGGGATGATCCTGGGTATTAAAGATTTTGACAACTCTACCTAGAAGGCTAGTCTTTTAGGATGATACCCCAAGTTAAACAAGAGTATCAGAGCCATGCCCCGAACTTAGTTGTGTATGTGGGTGATGTTCGATGATGTTAATCCCCCCAATGGCGCAAAAGGCACAATGGATTTGATCACCCCAATGACGCAAAAAGCGTAGTAGGCCTGTAACGCCAGTTGAGCTCTCGAGGATTTGACAGTGGACATGAGCTTTTTTTTTTTTTTTTTTTTTTTTTTTTGCAAATTTTAGGAGGAGTGGAAGGGAAAATTTTGAGGAAGGTGGATTTTGAAATGATAAATTTTAGGGTTAGAGTTTCTCTTGCTCTGATATCATATAAGTATTCAGTTCTCCTAAAAGGTACCTGTTAGAGAGAGGCCACAACTCTAATATAAAGTATTGAATTTTCCTTCACACAGCCGATGTGGGACTATCTCCTAACAAATAGCAATGGAGAAGTTTTGTGCACTTTGTTGCAAGAAAATGTTATCTGTGCATGTTTTTGTGTTCGCGGAGCATGGCTATTTAGCGGAATGTGATCATTTACACTTAAAATTCAAAATCAAAGAGATCACATAATATGTGAGTTACAAGTTTATATGGACTTATAATGCATAAATGTTTTAATTCATATAGATCATGATGACCAGAAAAAGACTATCCACTGGGATAACCCTAATTCATGTGTCATGAGGCCTCTGTAGTTATGTACTTGTATTTTTCAAAAACCTTCCATTTTGCAATTGCTTGATGCATGAGTATAAAGTTCAGAAAATACACAATTTCATCTACAGTCTTTTTAAGGCATGTAGGTACAAATGTGGAATTTATCCAAATTGATGGCACATGGTAGTAGGTAGGAGCTAGTCATGACTTGGGAGCCGCGTGATAGCTTGTGCGCACATACACTGCTTGATCAAAATGGATGCTATTGATTATCGTTACAGACTTTCATGAAATGAATGCTGTTGATTATTCAATTTCATGGCACACTGTTCACTTTGCTGAACTCAGTACTTTTATCAAAATGAGTGTAACTGACTCACCAATCATTCAAGCAGCACCGTGATCAAAATGAATGCAGTAGATTATCCACTTCGTGGCACATTATGCAGTTTGCTAGCTGAGAGTGTTAGACCACTGGCATCCTGAGCTACTTGCACTCTGATCTTCCCAAGAGGTATTTTTGTTTTTTATTTTTATAGATGGATTGACATTAGTGATGCCTTGCAGGCACTGTTTTTGTCACTATACAAGAACTTTGGACGTGTGCTCAAGGAACGACTCCCTCCTGTATCTGAAGATGGAAAACTGCCCAATCTAAAGGCTGGTCAAGCGGACAGCATGGCCGCGGACGCTGAAGAGCCACCGGCAATGGAAGTTGACCAAGAGAACGGAAAAACCAACAGGCAAGTTAGCCGGATACTCAGTTTATGCTTTTATTTTCCTGTAAAACTTGCTGTGTGATTAATTTTTAAATTATGCAATATTTGCAGTGAGGTAAATGGTGAAAGGATGAGTAATAGCTACACCATTGGAGAGCAAGAACAGTGGTGCCTAACCACTTTGGGCTATGTCAAGGCTTTCTCAAGGCAGTATGCAACTGAGGTTAGTCTAGCCCCCCATACCTCTTTATTGAATTAAATGAAGCGCAAGAGTGATACATTGCTTATCTAATCGTTACTAATCGGTATTGAAGTGATCATTTGTGTCAGTGTCTTACAGTAGTTCCGGTTTTGGATTAATTTGTTTGAATTGGTTTTGGTGACTGGCTGCTTTTGGCACGAAGTTATGTTCATTCAATGATTTGTGACCGTTAGTTTGCCGCTTTTCATGGGTTTTTAAAGCTGTGTTCTCTTTTGTGCTTTCTTATTTCAAGTTTTTCTTTTGTGCTTCTTTCTTGTTCGGCGCTTTGTGTTTAATATGTTTCCGTTCTGGTGCAGATTTGGCCTCATATTGAAATGCTGGACGCCGAGGTGTTCGTTGTAGATGTTCATCCTCTGTTCAGGAGCGCTGCCGATATTGGTCTCCGCAGGCACGGTTAATCGGCCTCACTGGATTGTTGTATACTGGCTGAAAATTTTCACTAATTTAGTTTGCCCAACTAGTGCAACTGTAAATGATCTTGTTCTAATTTGTTTTAGACAAGCTGTACCATTCAAATTTTGCATCGCTCCTCCCTCTCTCTGGCTTTTACAACGCATTCCGAGCTTGTGTTTTGTAAGTGCTTTCAAGTATTATTAAGACGCTTTCTGCATGCTGCGTATGTGAGACCCGTTTCTCATCGTCATTCTTTTTGTGGGGTTGAAACCTCTTTGAATTACTAGTGCTGTTGGTAAAAGTTGCCCCACCAATGAAGGGTTATACTGTAAGCAGTAAAAAGAAAATCAAGTGTTTATACATCGCACGGTGATATCTAGATGAGCTATACAAGAAATGAAGTGGCAAAATAGGATCTTTTGATGGAAAAAAAAAATATATAATGGCAATTTAATCTTCTGAAACGCAATAACACCCTCAAAATTTTAATCTTCGTGCTTACCTGCAGTTCCCTTACGAGCACAATCTGACAAATCTTCATCCTTAACATGTCCTCCTAGATGTGGCATTTCCTAATAAATATATCATGAAACTAAAGTTTTAGCCAGATTTACAAGGAAGGAGTGTTGAAAGGAAAGTATGATAACCAAAGAATGAAAAGAATGACGCATCATACTTATTTCTTAATCCTTTGAAGCAGCATGATTGGTAAATTTATAAGCAAACTGTTGTCCTATGTTAAAATCAAGTTATTCTTGTTTGTGTTTTGACAACTTACCTCGGCTTGACGGAACACAGTCTCACCACCTTTCGTTACATCTGATAGATACATCAGTACGGTGGCAATGCGATGTCCGCCACGGGCTATATTCACTTTATCACCCTGTTTTAAATATCGTCCGATATCTCCTTTTTTGCCTGCTACCGATACGATATGGAAAAATCGTTCGTCATATCGTTTGCAGTAAAAAACAGCCGATATTTAAAATATTGGCCAATTAATCGCCTGATATTGGCCGATAAATCGCCCGATATGAAATAACTTATTTATCGCTCGCACGACTGCGTGCAAATGTACATTATTTTTTTATGTCTTTGCAAGCATATTATATTATTTTTATTAGGTAGATGATATCTATGACTCTAAACTAACTTTTAGTTATCAATATTTCATTATATATAGTGTCTGATATGCACGCGTATCCCCGATATCCGATATCCGATATAGAAAACCCCCATCCGATACGATCCCGATATCTGATATTTAGAACCTTGCTTTATCAGCGAAATAATCATCGTGTGGAGCATACTTCTGGCCGTGTTCATATCTTAGGACTTGTATATCTTCACCATTGTCTGAAAAGAAAAAATTGACAAAAATACCTATCAACTTAAATATTCCACAATACATTCCATGCAGGAAATGGATCATTAATTTGATAGAGTAGTATATACTAAGTGTGTGACAAAACCACGAAGCTCTGACCGGCAATGTCCTAAGATGTGTGCTTAGTGAAGCTATGTGCAAGGGGATGGTAACATTCAAGTGAATCATTACAGGCTTTAGTATATGGTCCAAAGCATATATGATGATATAAATTATTTACTACATTATCCAGCATTCACTTGAGTCACTCTTAGTTTCTTGCATGGAGAAATTTCTAACAATAAAATTAGTGTAATTGTATTATGTCGGACACTTCCGCTCAAATAGCCTCTTCAGTTGATTAGGTCAGGATCAAGCCGGATTAAGTCAGTTTTTCATTGATTTATTGACAATTTCTATTGTTAAACTTCTGATAGATGGACAATATGAAAATAAGATGAAAACTTGATAGATTGCAACATTTATTATCTTCTTAGGCACGATGTTTGATTTATAACCTAAGATGTTGGGGTTGGAACATTAATAATAAAAAAAACTTTGAAAGTCTAGTTTATCTATGGTAAAAATTTCCACAGATATACAGACATAATGCATAAGAAGGTTGCATGGAGTCAATTCACAAGTTTCACAGATTGTCACCTTTTGGGAGAAATGTCCATGCTGCAATTTTGTCCCCTATTCCAGAGACAATAGAGTCCTGCAGAAAAGTTGATACAAGTCATGGGAGGGAAAGAAATAGGTTAGAACAAAAATATGTCTGCATCCTATGACATCCTAGGACAGCAAGTGATAATCTAACAGAGCCTGTAGCATCACATGTGATCTCAATCTTACATACGAAACATTAGAGAAATTCAGTTTTTCTGAAAGCTTGTGAAGCAAAATGGAATTACAGCCAGAGAAGCAGTAAATGGCATCATTCACGAATCAAGAAAGGTGAATTGGGATCAATTCATATTACGGGTTTATAGGCACTTATTAGGAGGGTCACCATGGATCTTCAAGAGGTAAAAACCCACTGTGGGAGAGAAATCTATTAGACACAATTCTCTACCAGAATGAGTTTATCTTATCAGTAAGTTAAAATTCTCAAATGCATGTTTTACATCAGGAAATCTGGTGTTCTTCATGTCTTATAATTGTGTGTTCTTGTCCCATTCCCCATCAATATCCTTGCAATTTAAAGCCTTTTTCTTAGTGCTTTGTTGTTCCTTCAATGTATGCTTATATCTCACTAACAACTGAGAGGGCACCCAAGTCCCAAGGATAATTTGGATTTCACACTTCCAAGTCTTAAGGCTTCTTTTTTTAACCTCTATGCCTCCTATTCCTGTTTACTTGCATTTCCTAGGTCCACATCAGCAGAAGCAAAGGATGCGGAAAGACATTCCGTTTTCAGGAAGTGGAAGATGTGGAAAAATTACCCAATGAAACAACTAGTAGCAAAAGAAACATTGGCGAAGTTCCACTCTGGTCTCCAGATGTCATCTAACTTCTACCATTGCATAACACGTTTTGTGAAAAATCAACATCGCAGGACAACGAGCATTGAGTAACTAAGTATGAGATCCATTTTCCACAACTAAGTTATCTGAGTTTTTCACGGAGGTTTCTATATACATTATTTTTTTTTCCTTTTTTCGAGAAATGTTTCTATATATATTCTTAGTTTAAGTGGTTTCATCTCATATCAATCAATGTCTGAGAACTTTAAATCAATCAACGTAAATTAGCAAGTCCTTCATCTCCTTCAGTCGACTTAATTTTGAGAAACTTCACAGTATGATGCTCGTTTTGCTTATACTGACTGACATTACACTGCCCCAAGATGATAAATTTAATCATGCACTTTCTTCTCTTTTTCTCGTCCTGTACTCGTCTAATTGCAAAAGCTTCCACATTTATGCACAATTATGAACTCAATTGAACAATAGGAAAGAAAAAGATCAAACCTTTCCTTTACTGATAAACATCCCAGAACTCCTCCGAACTTCACTCAGACGACTCTTTCCCGACATATTATCGGCCACCGCCGATCTCTTCAGCTCCGATTTCGCCTTAAAACAATCCAAAAACAACCATCAAAACACCAATCGCTACTCATTTCACTCAGATCTCAATTCAAATCAAAGAAATACAAAGAAATCCGAAGAAGCCAAACTCACAAGAGATATCAGATGATCGCATTCTTCGTCGGTCAAGAAACCTTCGTACACGAAAGCTCTGCAATGATGCTGGATTCAATCATCGAACTTACAAGAAAATGGCTCAAATTGCAAGAAAAAGAATTATACCTCGGTTTCCACGATATCTGCCTAGATCTGGCGGGAGAGATGAGCGGAGTCAGCGAATAGATATGGGAGCTTGAGGATCCTTGAGAGTGAGGGGGGAGAGAGAGAGAGAGCAAAGAGAATTATAGAGAGAGGAGGCCTAGCCCTAACCCTAGATTCTGTCATTGAGGAAAAGAGAGAGAAATTGAGGGAGAGAAGAGGGATTGAAGATGAGAACTGAGAGCGGGAGAGGAGAGCAGTCAGAGACTGAGATAGGTTGAAATTGAAAATGGGAGTTTATAAATGAGGGGGCGAACTGTAAATTGGAAATGTGATGAGGTTGAAAATGGATAAATGGGAATAAAAGGCTACCGAACAACGCGTCGACGTGATGACAGCAGAGAAGTCAAATGAGGGATAGAGAAATTTATATCTTTTGCCAAAAAAAAATAATAATAATAATTGATGCAATTATTTCATTATAATATAAAATAGTTTAATAATAAAGGAAGAAAAAGCGAAAAATCTCCACCAATTGAGAAGATTTTTCTCCTTCTCTCTCTCTATTTTTTTTCCCCTGATTCTTCGAGTTGTAAAATATTGACCGTGCCTTCCTTTTTATAGGCAAAATATAATACAAATATAACTCATAAACAAACTCATGTTTCCTGCTTATTTTTTCTCTAAAAAATAAGAAATTTTTCACTTAATCCTATTATAATTATGACTTTTAGACTTAATTTATAAACTCTATAGATTTCAAATCAATTCAAATTTTGACTTATCTTGAGATTTGAAATTACAATTTTCAACATTACCGACTGTTATCTTTAATAGAAATGAAAAATTAACCATGATTTCTCTAGTTAGCCTATAAACAAATTAACACTCATATTGATCAACCCACAAAATGAGAATTTTCTTTTAGGCCCAAAAATGGGACAGGATTGTGGGACAGCTAAGGTGGATATTATTTTCCAGCGTGGATAAGTAAATAAATAAATGAGGATAGTTTTGAAACAATATTAATGTTTTACTCTCATCTCGCTTTCATTTTCAAGGTGCCACCCTAAAAAATGAGAAAGGCATCATATAGATTAGGGCACCCTCAAATTTGACAAAGGCTCCCCAAAAAAAAAATGATGAAACTGTCTTCTTCTCCTCCTCTCCCTCCCCGGAGACAACCCCCCCCCCCCCCCCCCTCCTCCTCAAAAAACGGATCTTCCCCACCCCCATTTATTTGATAGAATCCAGCCCTCAAAAAAAAAACGGATCTTCCCCACCCCCATTTGTTTGCTAGAATCCAGCCGAACAGATGGGTGGGTGGGGTGGGGTGGCGTGGGGGTTGGGCGGCCAGGGGAAGGGGGAGGAGGGGGTTTGCCGGCGTCGCGGAGAGAGGGAGGAGTTAGGTGGGCCGAGGGCGGGGAGTAGGAGGAGGGAGGTTTCTCGGCGTCGCGGAGAGGAAGAGGAGTTGGGCGAGCAAGGGGGAGGGGAAGGGGAAGGGGGGTCGTCGTGAAGAGGAGTTGGAAGGGCCAGGGGAGGGGCAGGGGGGGTTCGTCGGCGTCACAGAGAGGAGGAGGAGTTGGGGGGAGGGGGAGGAGAGGAGTTCGCCGGCGTCACGGAGGGGGGGTTAACCGGCAAGCCAAGGGAGGGGGGAGGAGGAGGAGGGTTCGCCAGGTTAGGGAGAGGAGGCTGGGTAGCCGGAGAAAATGAAGGAAAGAGGAAGAAAAAGAAGACATTTTGAACTTTTTATCAAGAATAAAATTATCAAAAATAATAATAATGACACACTTGTAAATATTTTGAGAGTGTCTTTCTCGTTTACTGGGGGTGGCAATATCTGCTCCCTCGTCTTCATCTTCATCTTCATGTTGCTCTTAAAGCCGTCAGAGAAATCTCGACTCATCCGCTGTCTCGTTTCACTGCACACTCTGTCCTTTTCTTACTCCTCAGTTTTGAGCTCCCTTATTGATCCTCACAGTCTTCAGACATCGTTCCCCTCAACTCTGACAAAAATCTGAACCTCGAAACTGCATCGTGCTCTCAACTCCGGTGAGGATCTAAGCTTCAAAACACAACATGCTCGGACGAAAATGTCTTGCGGAGGATACCGAGGATCACGAGCACAATAATGTCGTTTCTTCTTCTTCCTTCTTTTGCTGCCTTTTAAGTTTTTTTTTTTATAAATTTATTTTCCACATGATAATTGAATTTATAAAAGTTATTCCTTTCCGTTGCTTTGTAGATCGCGTCTAGTTTGGGTGTGAAATCAAAGAGAGAGAGAGAGAGAGAGAGAGAGAGAGAGAGTATACAAATTTATTGCTTTGGTTTTATAGAATTCTAGATTTTCTAACACATCCAAATACTTGTAAAACAAAAACAAAAGTTTTAGATGAAATCTTAAATCATTAAAGCAATTTTGATTTGTACAAAGTATACATTAAGTAAGATGATGAAAATTCATGTGGTAATCACTAACTATTA
The DNA here is from genome assembly GCA_038442645.1 of Agave tequilana. Lineage (NCBI taxonomy): Eukaryota > Viridiplantae > Streptophyta > Magnoliopsida > Asparagales > Asparagaceae > Agave > Agave tequilana. The sequence continues at coordinate 40,677 of JAVJIF010021568.1, forward strand.
AACTCAATTCAATTGCTAATGGCACACTCTCATTAGATCCACTTTCAACTTCACACGACAATCTCTTCAGTAAGTCACCAAAATCATTATTAAAATATACCTCTCTTCTGCAACAGCTTTTAAAATGGTCAAAACATTCTCATAATTTATGCTCCTTATCCACACAACCTAAACATTATTAAAAATAAATAACTACATCGGACACAAAGTAGGCCACATTTGTGGCAAGCTAATATCACAATGCAAAGCAGAAAATAATAATAGAATGGCATATCTCAATTCGACAGTTTCGCATACAGAAAATAATAATAGAATTTTTGAATATAAACATATGAAACAATACAAGATCCAGAACAACTCCATTCATTAAATATTCCAGAAGCCATTGCCAATGAATCAGCTTGGAGACTTGACAGGGCAGTAGTTCAGTTTCTGTACAAATCAGAGATCATGAGGGTTTCACCTCAAGGTAGGGTGAAATGCATGAGAGCCAACACATCACCCCAACAAGAGCACAAACCCTCCATTTGTCTAAAACCCTAATTCATGAATTACAATGCACATTTACAGAATGTACAGTAGTGAGAAGAGGTCACAGGAAAGCTTTCTCATGCCTCGTAACCTCACTTCTTCAGTGGTACCCCTTGCTCACACACACAAAATAACATTCATCAACTTTGCCGCTTTTTCTTCTTCTTCTTTTTTTTTTCCCCTTTTTGCAAGTTCCATGTATGAAAACTAAGCAAGCAGAAATGACTGTTGTAAATAGTACAAGTTCAATGCCTTCCACTACCGGTTGTAAGAGTTAAAGCTGCCACACGCAAAATACTAGTGTCCAAGGAGAGCATTCTCATATTGTGCCAAAACAACCTATGATGTTGAACATGACCGGTGAGGATAGCGTGTTCAATCTACTTGTATATTAGCGATTCAAAAGGTGCCAGTCAGCCAGTTCCAGAGATATCTGAAACAGAACAATTGAAATGTAAAGAAAACATCAGACGAGAAAGAGGTAATAGCACAGAATTCCACAGCTATAATTTAAAGCATACCCTCTTCAGAAAAGGCAAATACACCTCCCAGCATGTCATCATTGTCCCCATCTTCTTGTTTTTCTCTCCCGCCCGGGCTGCTGCTGCTGTCAGCATCAGGTAACTCGCGACAGTCATCAATTTCTGATACTTTACAGTAGCCTTCGTGGAAATACTGTGGGAACTCTACTGAATTATGTGAATCACCATTTCCACTCTGTTCTGAGTTAGAGATGGGCATGCATGCATTTGAGACATCACTGTTCATACTGCTGCTAGAAGAGTGAGCATCTGCAACAACTGATCTACTGCCACACAGCAAACTAGTTGCTGGTGAGGACAAGCTATTTATCAAAAAGCCATTCATGAGAGAATCACCATTCGAGTGTTTAGAATGAAAAGATTTACAATCTTCAGCAGAGTATTTGCTCGGCATCCTGACAGATGCATTAATTTGGGAATATGAGGGTATGTGGCCATTAGTTGGATTCTCTACCCCGCAATGGACCATGGAAGTTGAGCTTTGGAGGGAATCTTCTGGCTTGTCCATTAACTGTGTGCTTACAGGTTGACAGGCCCCCGACATACAGACTCCATTGAAATCAAGCAAATTTTCTGTGGTGCTTGACAACCCTGGTTTAGGCATTAAGAAAAATAGGGTATCAGTTACCAAGGGAATTCAAGATCACATGGACTATTTAGAACCTTTTCTCTTACCACTATCTGATCCAGTTTCAAGAGGTGCGCATTTAGAATGGTCAGAAGCGGAGGAATCCTTAATGACTTTATCTCTAGCATCTGACAAAGAAGCCTGGTAACGTCCTCCAACACGGCCCCTGCAAGAAGCCATTGTTATAATGGATATAACTCAAAAAGCCAAAATACCATGGTTAAAGAAACATCATGCTATATCATTATTTGTTATCAGATTGTGCAGGGGAATGGAAGAAACCTCCCAATGGAACTAGAGTTGGCACAAGCTATTCCTATGGAACAGTATTCACTAACTAATCCAGTGTGAATAAAGAAACTTTTGTAAGGTTGCATCCGTGCAGGCAGTTTTTACTGCAAGGACTACAATTTCATGTGCTGTTATGCAGCTCTTAAAAATCTACAACAATAGAAACAACAAACCTCTTTACTAGACCTTTGTGGTCGGCTACATGAATCTTTTTTCCCCAGTCAAATCTGCTAAGCCATCTCTCTTTTATTACAATTGCACCAAGATGACATAAAAAGACCTGAATACTCCCAAACCAGCTGAGTCAGTTTAGGAGCCAGCACACAAAAAGGGAGAGTGCAGACCATGGTTTCAAATATCACCCAATTCGTATATATATCAGCAATGTCAAATCGGGTGTGGGGTAACAAAGCCTATTGTATCGGCCGATATCAGGTGGTATAGCCGATAAGGCTGATGACACTGACACCCGATATGGCGATGTTGATACTAAAAGCCATTGCCGACACTAATACCAATACCGAGAATTTAAACCATAATGCAAACCTTATATTTGATGCCAAAACAGAAATCAGACTGGTCCAGGTCTTTCATTTGAGCTTGCAGAGGGTGGACGCCGTAATGATACCTAGGCCCATGCCCAAATGTGGATCTTTATATTTTGACCAGGCCATGACAAAGGCCTCTTCTACAAGGCCAAACCACTAACTAAAAAGGCCCAACTGGGGTTCCACAAATTTAATTATGCTAGCAAGAATCTAAGATTGAAGAACAGTTCTCTAGGGAAACAATTCATTTTATGCTTGTGTCACTAGTTCCTATGATGAAATGTCATTATTTTGCGGTAGTTATGGTGGAATGTGTTGGCCCAAAGGTTACAATTCCCGGGTTATGTGTTTTGATGATAACAAACCATATAAAAGCTATTTGGTACTAATAGAAGTTAAAGAATGAAATTCAGGTTGACACAGGTATTGATAGCTCAAGAGTTCTCAAGCTTGTGATATTAGGGTTTAGCTCAAACGTTGTTCAACATCAACTATCAGAGACTCTTAATTGTAGACTCATATAGTTTGTTTTGTTAAAGAATAGTATATACGTTTGAAGCTCAAATACACACACAAATTCAATACATTTTGGTTTTTGATTTAACCGATTTTGGATTTCAAGTACATATATCGGGTTTTGAATTTGAACCAGTTTTAGTTCTGCTGATCTGCTTGACACCCTTTTACATTTCTTGTCATAACTTTTTATTCTTATATTCAAATAACATGATTTAACTTGCATATCAAAGATAACTTTTAGATCTAAATTTCTTATTCAATAATCATTTTTAGATTCAAATTTTAAAGATGTCAAATATTTGGTTGAACTCTATTCTTGTTCTGAAAACAGCTTACAGTTTCTGATTTGACACTTGTCAGTGTTTTATTGATATCTTTCTAATAAAAATGATATTGAGTTGATTTCAGTTGCACTAAAAAGAAGACTTAAATATTTACAAATTATTCTTATATACCTAATTCTGAATTCAGACGCTTGCAGCCTGAAAATTCTGCTCAAAGTTGACCAATCTGCCAGATTAGCAGTAATGGCTAATTTTCTGGAGGCTGATTTTTAACATGTTTTTAAAACGTGTTTAAGTTTTAAAAAAACGTGGTTAGCTATATTAGAGGGTCAATTTCTTTCTCTTTTATTCAAGTAAAAATTTTCTATGTTTACTCTTCCTAAATCCTATATAAAGGGGTCATTAGGGTAGAGGTTTTCACAACAACAAATTCAAAGATCAAAAGTTTTGAGTTTTCTTGAGAAAGAGCTTTTGTTTAAGTTTTGGGCTATTATTTTTAAAAGTTTTCTGAAAGTTCTTGGTTCTTAAAATCTCTCTTCTATTTTTATATCACTTACAAAACCTTGAACTTCAATCTTATATATTATTCTCTAGGGTTTTTGTAAAGAAAAGTTTTTCAAAAGAGAGTTTGTGGTCTTTTGATCACCAAGTGATTATTGTATTTGTGACTCCACTACCTCTGGACTAGAGGAGTGTGATTGAGGAGTTGGGTACTCCCTAGCGGTTGTAATCCTTTGTGAAATTTCTAATGGATCGAAAATCCTTCTGGGTGAAGACGGGGACGTAGAGCTGGGTGCTCAAACCTCGAAATAAAGCTCTGTGTTTGCGATTGGTTTACTTGTGTTATTTACTTGCTTTTCATTCATTTCTATATTGTCAATCTATACTCTTACAACAAGATTGCATTGTGCACCTCAAACTCTTATTTAGAGGAATCAGGAGGAAGGAGTTCAGAGCCCTTCACGGGTATTCGGCTTCTAATCTTGCTTTGAGTGATTGTTGCATCTCATTTTTAAATTTGTGCATTGATTAGTATAATCACCTATTACCCCCCTCTAGATGATTTCAATTGGTATCAGAGCTAGGACTCTAATTTTTGGCTTCACATCCTTAGAAAGATCCTATAATTTGCTAATCACTATTTTCATATCTTCATTCATACACTAGTAAATATGGCCGATTACATTAAGACCCCTCCCAAATTTGATGGACTCAACTTTCCCATATGAAAAGTTAGGATGAACATTTTTCTACAATCTCTAGGTAGCCTAATTGCTAAGTCTTTGACTAAGCCATTTAGTAAACCTGAAGGTGAGGACGACACTTGGTCCGATCTTACTTCCAAGGAATTTGAGGCTAATTCGAAGGCTCAAAATGCCCTACTTTTAGCATTGAATGAGGATGACTTAACACGGGTTATCCATTGCAAGTCCGCCTATGAGATTTGGCAACACTTATTGGTCACTCATGAGGGAACTTCACAAGTCAAGAGAGCTAAAATAGATATCTTGCGTTCCCAATATGAATGCTTTAAAATGTAAGAAAATGAATCTATTGATGATATGATTACTAAGTTTACTAAAATCACAAATGCTTTACTTCTCTAGATGATGAAATCAACAACGACCAAAAGGTGCGTAAGGTGATTCGTGCGCTCCCTTCATCATGGGAAATCAAAGCTACCACCTTGAAGGAATTGAATGACAAAGACGAGATGGAGCTCATAAGTCTTATTGGAAATCTTAAAACTCATGAGATGAAGAAAAAGGCTAGAGAAGAAGCAACGCCTCAAAAGAAAAAGTCTATAACCTTCAAGTCTACCTCCACCAATTACGATGATAAAGAAGATGAAAAAGATGATGAAGAGCTGTCTCTTCTTCTGAGAAATGTAAAAAGAATGTACCACAAGAATAAGCTCAACCATAGAAGGCGATGAGAAAGGAAGGAGGAGAAAAGATCATATGCTACAACTGTCGGAAACCTGGACACATCATGGCCGATTGTCCAGATTTCAAGAAAAAGATATCTTCTTCCTTGAAGCAAAAGAAGCCGTTTGAAAAGGTGTACAAAGCCACTTGGGACTCAGAAAGTGAATCCGAAGATGAAGTTGACACGGCCAATGTGTGTTTCATGGCAAACACACCTAAGGTAACTACCGAACCACATGATGATGATAGTGAAATAAGTAAAGAATTGTTATTACAAGCTTTCATTGAACTTTCAGAAAGTTTTGATGCTAAAAAGAAAGATTGTTTAAAATTGAAAAGGGAAAATGAAATGCTTAAAAATCAAATTGCTATTTGTTTAAAAGAAAAGGATGAATTATCTTCTACTCTTATTTCAACACAGAAATTTTGATGCCTATAGAGTTGCATGCAAAGCTAAATATCCTAAAATTGATGAAAATGAGATTTCTATGTTAAAAAACTAAAATAAATGATTTGGGAAATATTTTAAAAGAATGTGCATTTAACAATACTAAATTAGAAGAAATGTTTTCAAAGAAACACATGCACACTTCACATGTTCAACATGATAAACCATCACATGCTAAAACTCCACATGTTCATCATGCCAACACATCACCATGTCAATCATGCTAAAACACCCCATGCTCACAAATCACATATTCATAAACCACATGCTCATTATGCTTTTAAATATGGAAGAATTTATAAATGTACTTATTGTGGCAGGAATGGTCATTTAGCCAAATTTTGTTATGATCATATAATAGTATGAATAATCATGTTTGGGTTCGAAACACTAACATATTAGGACCCAAGAAAATATGGATACCAAAATCCATTCCTAGTCTATTTGATGTAGGTGTGGGCTCTCACATAACGTGAGAGTTGTTGGTGCCTTGAGGTGAATGTGTTCTGAGCTAAACGGTGACACTTTTGGATGCATCACTTTCAAGGAGAGTTTGGTGGGAGGAACCACCATGGTTTGGAGATATAGAGATATGCCCTCTTAGTTTTGGTAACGATCTCTAACTCCTCATTTAGTTTACATGCTTTCATATTAGTAATTTTTAGCATGTCATGTTTTAATGATTATTATGTTAAATGCCATGTTAATTAGACTTGTGACATACACGTATAGTAATTGAGATACACCCATGTTCATATGGATTCATATTTTGTGTTCTCACTTTATTTTAACTATTGTGTATATCCTTACTCTAAGACTTGTACATTTAGCCTAATGATCATATTGATTTATATTTTATTTTATGATTCATGTTTTGATTACATGTTTAAATGTAACCTTCATTAAAACTTATGTAAACACTTATACAACTAATGAGCCACAATTGATTCTTATATGCTTGTGCTTAAATGCTCATTTATACTCATTAGATGTACTAGTATAACCTAGTTTTGATGATTAGTGCATTTCAACTTGTATTCTCCATTTTGTATATGTTTTTCATGTAAATGTATTTAGCTTCATGTATATCTTACTTTTGTCTAAACTAATAGATATACATGCACATCTTAAGCCACTTCATGCAATATACTGTTGTGGACTCGTTTATGCTTGGATAAGTATGTATACTCTAGTTTATACAAAACATACATATGTCTTGAGATTTGTTTTGTTTTGATGAAAATTAAACTTTTATGTTTTTCATGTTTATAAAGGAATTTGATTTGAGCTTAAATGCCTTATTTTCATGATTTTGTTGATTACATGATTCTTACACTCTATATTTGGTGTTTACTCATGACTTTATTTTCATGAGCATATATGTGCTTTATAGACTTTGAGTGTCAATTATTATGTGATTTTCATGTTTTCATGAGATGTATGATTTGGTTTCATATTTTGAAGGATTTCTTACTAGTTTTTAAAAATATCTTTTAAAACTAGTTTCTATTCTTCAAATGGTAGAGTTTTCAAACTATGCCTATTTACTTTCAAATCATGATTTTTGAAAACTCCTACCTTCTAATGGTGGTTGGATGGGCGATCATGCCTTATATACCCTTCTTGAATATCTTTTAAACTTATGCATGATAAGGGTGATAGGTTCCTCATTATATTTCTATTGGTATCAAAATTGATATTTCATATATTTGTATACTCATATGTATTTTCTATATATGCCTCATATTTCAATTGGTATATCCGTACATACATATATATGATTTGATTGCGCTTGTTTCACATGTCTTTAAAATTTTTTGAAAAAACACAAATTATGTTTGCTAAGCTTGATTTAGTTCATCATGTCAATTATTTTTAATTAGTATCTATTACAAGCTTATGCATTGTTTCTTTTAGTATTTCATGAAGGGGGAGAAAATTCTTGTTTTTAAATTGGTTTTATGTAAAATTGGTATTGGTTGTAAATTCAATTTGTATCAGCTTTCATTTCAAATTGGTATCTTACTCCCATCATTTATGATGTAAAATACTTTGGTTTGATATATGCTAACATTTTCAATATTAATATCAATGATCTGAAATTAGTATTATTCTCTATTTGGTATCCTTATTGCAAAATGATTTTAGTGCTTATCTAAAAATTTGGTTTTTATCTTTAATTGGTATCAATATTTTTCTATTTGTATCAATATGTTTATCAAAAATTTTAAATTGGTATAAAAAAACTTAAGTTTTGATCTTTAAGATTTGATGATATGACAATTGATTTTTTTTCTTAGCCCCTTTGTTGATGAATTGACAAAAAGGGGAAGAGATATTTGAGTTTATGTATGCATATATGCATGTTTATATCTTGTTTATGCATATATTGTTTATTGTTTGTTTCCTAACCTTTTTTGATGTATGACAAAAAGGGGGAGAAGTATTGGGGGTTTCATGTTTTAGTTTCATGTTTTATACATGTTCATGTTTTGTACATGTTTATCTCATATATGTAGGTTTCATGTTTTGTACATGTTCATATATGTATATGTTTTCGTATTTTATACTTAATAAAATAGAGCATCATTTGAGGGGGAGCTTTTGCCTCCCTCCTATATTTTATTTTACAGCTTATATGTTTTGTCATCATCAAAAAGGGGGAGATTGTTGGCCCAAAGGTTACAATCCCCGGCTTATGTGTTTTGATGATAACAAACCATATAAAGGTATTTGGTACTAATAGAAGTTAAAGAATGAATTTCAGGTTGATACAGGTATTGATGGCTCAAGAGTTCTCAAGCTTGTGATATTAGGGTTTAACTCAAACGTTGTTCAACATCAACTATCAGAGACTCCTGCTTGTAGACTCGTATAGTTTGTTTTGTTAAAGAATAGTATATACGTTTGAAGCTCAAATACACACACAAATTCAATACATTTGGTTTTTGGTTTAACCGGTTTTGGATTTCAAGTACATATATCGGGTTTTGAATTTGAACCAGTTTTAGTTCTGCTGATCTGCTTGACACCCTTTTACATTTCTTATCAAATTTTTTATTCTTATATTCAAATAACATGATTTAACTTGCATTTCAAAAATAACTTTCAGATCTAAATTTCTTATTCAATAATCATTTTTAGATTCAAATTTTAAGATGTCAAATATTTGGTTGAACTCTGTTCTTGTTCTGAATTCAGCTTACAGTTTCTGATTTGACACTTGTCAGTGTTTTATTGATATCTTTCTAATAAAAAATGATATTGAGTTGATTTCAGTTGCATTAAAAAGAAGACTTAAATATTTACAAATTATTCTATATACCTAATTCTGAATTCAGACGTTTGCAGCCTGAAAATTGTGCTCAAAGTTGACCAATCTGCCAGATTGACAGTAATGGCTAATTTTCTGGAGGCTAATTTTTAACATGTTTTTAAAACGAGTTTAAATTTAAAAAAAACGTTGTTAGCTGTATTAGAGGGTCAATTTCTTTCTCTTTTATTCAGGTAAAGTTTTCTATGTTTACTCTTCTTAAATCCTATATAAAGGGGTCATTAGGGTAGAGGCTTTCACAACAACAAATTCAAAGATCAAAAGTTTTGAGTTTTCTTGAGAAAGAGCTTTTGTTTAAGTTTTGGGCTATTATTTTCAAAAGTTTTTTGAAAGTTCTTGGTTCTTAAAATATCTCTTCTATTTTTATATCACTTACAAAACCTTGAGCTTCAATCTTATATATTATTCTCTAGGGTTTTTGTAAAGAAAAATTTTTCAAAAGAGAGTTTGTGGTCTTTTGATCACCAAGTGATTATTGTATTTGTGGCTCCACTACCTCTGGACTAGAGGAGTGTGATTGAGGAGTTGGGTACTCCCTAGTGGTTGTAATCTTTTGTGAAATTTCTAGTAGATCGGAAATCCTTCTGGGTGAAGACGGGGACGTAGAGTTGGGTGCTCGAACCTCGAAACAAAGCTCTGTGTTTGCGATTGGTTTACTTGTGTTATTTACTTGCTTTCATTCATTCCTATATTGTTAATTTATACTCTTACAACAAGATTGCATTGTGCACCTCAAACTCTTATTTAGAGGAATCATGAGGAAGGAGTTCAGAGCCCTTCACGGGGTATTCGGCTTCTAATCTTACTTTGAGTGATTGTTGCATCATCTCATTTTTAAATTTGTACATTGATTAGCATAATCACCTATTCACCCCCCTAGGTGATTTCAGAATGTGTTGGTGGAACTTGGGAAAAAACTTGAGCTCATTTAAGATGTGTATTGTTTGGATTCTTGGAAGATGATATTGTCACTTTGGAGCTATTTGAACGTGTTTCCACAGGACAAAGCTATCTGATAGAGAATCATATTGTCAGTCTCTTGTTACATGCACAATTATCTGATATAGGCAATCTATTTTTTTCCTCTCGTGTATGAGATATTCGGCAAGTCTAAAGGCTTTGGGGCCTAATTTGGATGTAACAACAATCATACTAGTTTGTTGAGGATCTATGTTAGGGTCTGTTTGGTTGTCGTAACTGGCCGTAATTTGTAATTGTAATTTGTAAAGTCTTTTACAATTGTAAATGAGTTACATGTATGTAAATTTTACGGTGTTTGGTTGGTAATATAAAATTGTAAAGTGGGAAAGTGTATTGAACTTTACGGTGTTTGGTTGTCGTAATGTATAAGTCGTAAGTGAAAAAGTTGACCACAAAATTAACTATTTGGTGATTATAAAAGTTTTAATACTGCAAATAAATATTAAAAAAGTTAAATATAAATTTTTTTTAATATTAATATAAAAAAATATTACAAATTTGTATGACCACAAAATTAACTGTAACTGGGCTGTAAGTGAGTGGTAACTGTGTTGCAAGTGAGTGTTAGTTGAGTTACGTAAGTCTTTTACGAATTACGGTCCAAACAAACGTCGTAGTTGTAACTGGGTAGTAAGTCATTTACGAATTACGGAGTTTTACGCGAAACAAACGGCCCCTACAACTCAATCTTGCTAGCATAGTTCAATCTTGAGAAGCAGTGGTTGTTTACCTGATGTGTAATACGGGATATACTAAATTTTTTTCTTTTGAAGATCGGGTGAAAGAAAGGCGGGGGCTTGTGATGAACAGTGAATGAAAACAGAACTGGAAGAACATTTTTTAAATGGATCTAAGAGATTAAAGGGGATTGAGACCAAAGCTATGATACCAAACTGATATAACACGGGAGAATCGCAATCACCTTAAATGTAAGAAAAGAAAAACTAAGATTTTGAAATGAAGAAATAGAAACAAAAAAAAATTATGGTTTAAGAAAGAAGAAAAGGATAAATTTGGGCTTCACACCCGTTGCGCCACAGGCTTCACACCCCAATCTCAAAAACTCAAGACTCAAGAAATTAAACTGAAAAAATTTTATTTAATCATTGTCTACTAATAAAAGAAGCATAGGGCCTATTTATAAGCTTTACAAAATGTCAAATTCTTGGTTATAACTGATGTGCTACTAAAACACAATAAACTCAAAAATAGACTAAAGCATAAAAAACAACTAGAAACTGGTGTGATGTCCTCATCATTACCTCTGGGGTGGAACTCGACCCTATCGAGTGAGGGCACCCCTCATAAAGCATCTCAATCGGGCCATGGTGGTGGTCGTGGCAGCAGCACTAGTGCATCACATCGAGACCAAGGTGGTAAAGGTGGAACTGACTTCCGTGACAGATACAGTCGATGATAGCTCAAACAAGATACATGTAGTATGACAAGTCAACTAAGATTCGCTAAAATTTAACCAATATACCAAGGTGTCAATCTCCTGTGAAACTGTCTCCTGTAAAAAGATTTGTAATGGGTCATACACATCAAGCGATCTCAAGAAAAATGATACCATCATAGCTGCCAAATGTGGTACTAACTCCAAGATAGACCCTGCTGGAAGATTTACAAGAGTCTCAACAGGGAACTCTTCAACTACTGTCGGCCGAAAGGAAATCTCTTCTTACGGTGACACCAACTCAACAACAACTTCTGGCCCTGGCTCTGGTTTATCATCAACTGTTGGCTCTGGTTTTAGATCTCCAACAAGCTCTCCTGTCTTGCTTTCTAAAATCTTCACCATGCCAGCGAGAATCTTCTTACATTCAACGACCAGATCACTGAATTGTGGTCTCTCGAGGTGTGAAACATACCGAGTACGAAGAAGATCTTGTAAGATAAACCAATCTCGACAGTCGATATGACTGTCTTCCCACCACCAATAACTTCTCCAACCAGCTTCAGTTGGGCATAGTGACACTTCTGTTCAGGTGTCAAAGAGAAGTAACTGAAGAAATTTTCAAGATGATTTTTTCACTTTTTATACCTATCCCGATCATTAGAACCCTGAAAATACGGGAGAGCTGCATACATGTCCCTTTCAGCCTCCTTTTCATCACCATCAGTATATATATTTACCACAAAAGTAAAACCCTGTGAATAAAACTCAGTGCATAAAAATCAGAGGTTACCCAAGAATCTCAGTAGCTCAAAATGACTCAAATCGGGTTGAAAATGTGGCCTGAAACGCTAATTTCTGTTGTAGGAACAGTACCGGCACCAAACAAAAACTTAAGGAGATCAGATCTGTTACACAACTACTTTGAATTCTGCCCCATAGCTTTAGGACTCAGTTATGAACCCAACGCTTCAGACGGAACTCGAATCGGACTCCAAATGGGCCTGAAACGAGCTCTGAATCAAAACTGCGCAGGCTGATGAAACAATGTGACTCATAAAGCTGCTAACGTCAGCGTGGAGCCGATAACGTCGACAACGGCTTGGTCGGCTCGGGTTCAAAGCTGCGGCTCCGGGTCGGCTCAGTCTAAGCTAGCAGCTCCGGGTCGGCTTGGCTCGAGCCGATGACAGACGGCTCGAAGTCGGCTCGGAGACGGCTCATTGAGCCAATGATGTCAGTAATGGAGCCGATGATGACAGCAGCTAAGCGGGTCGGATCCGGGTTGCAATAGGATGCTACAACACTCTTGAATTTGGGTCTCATAATGGGTTTGAGATTAAACCCGAAATCAATTTAAACCTTAATTTCTAACCCAATCTTTGATCGGGTTTTCTGATGATAGTGGTGCTTCTCTTGGGAAGGAAGAAGCTCTACGGCCTGCAGCGTGAAGGCGGCAATACGAAGCAGGGGCGCGGTGTGGGTATTGCTCGTTGGTGGGAGTTGGAGATCGGGAGGAAGGTGTTGAGGGAGATGAGTGAGGTGATCAGGTTGATAGGTTTTCTTGATGGGTAAAGTGAGAGGGAGACGCAGGTTGTTGTGGGTGTTGCTCACCGGCGAGAATGGATATGGGGCAAGGTGGTGGGGAAGCAGCAGGGAACTAGTTAGTTGGGTGTTGTAGGAAGCATGGTTCGAAATCGCGATCTCGGCAGCCGACTCGACGGGCACTGAGATGCATCGGTCGCGGCATCTTGGATCGATCTCCGGCAATACGAGCAAAACACTACATAAAAAGCTTAAAAAATTCTGAAAAATCACGACAAATCTTTAAAAAATATAGACATCAATATTTATATTTATATTTATATATATCATGTTCAAAACATATCACCTAACAAACTCAACAAAAAAAAAAGAAGGTGAGACACAATCTCTGTCTTACTCTCTCTTCCCTCTCTGTCACTCTTTCTCTTTCTCTTTCTCTCACTCACTCAGACTCTCTCTCCATGTCTCACTTTCTCTCACTCTTTTTATCCCTGTCTCACTCACCCTCACCCTCTCCCTCCTTATCTCTCACTCACCCTCTTCATCTCTCTCTCCCCCTTCTCCTGTCTCTCCACCTCTCTCCCTCTCTGTCTCGAGATAGAGAAAGAATGGGAGAGACAGAGGAGATGAGAGGGGAGATATAGAGGAGAGTCTGAGGAGAGAGGGAGAAAAGAGAGACGCAAAGAAGAGAGGGAGAGGGGTCTATGCCCTCGTCGACCCCGACAAGACCTCCTCTGTCTTTCGCCGACCCAGACGAGCCCTCACGACCATCCTCGAAGGCTTTTCTGCCTTCGCCGACCCCTACGAGCCCTTGCTCCCTCCAATCTCTCCTTCCTCCTGAGCGGAGGGAGGGAGACAGAGAGATCAAAGGAGAGAGGGAGAAAGATAGAAGCAGGCGGTAACACCGAAAGGTGGGCGACCGGCAGGCGAGGAGGTAAGCACTAGATCTCTCTTTTTTCCTTTATGCCTGGACTCGGGCATGACTCGACTAATAACTGAGTTGTCTAGTGACTCAGCTGATTCATGCAATTTTTGCCACATCTAGCGACTCGGTCTCGTTATCGGATCGGTGGTGGCCATTCCAGAGACAACTCCGACTCAGCTGAGTCTTTGAACCTGGTGGGGAGAGGAAGAAGATGGACAGGGAAGTTTTCAGAGAGGAACAATTGAGATTTGTAATTCTGTGTGATTTTCGAAGTGAAATTTGGGGAATTATGCTACAGTAATTTTTTCTCTTTTTCTAATAGATCTAAGGCTTTTGATCTGAATTTTTTTGGATAGATCTAGGGCTTTTGACCTGGATCTATGGGTTTGAGAGGAGGAAGAAATTTTGAGGAGGGTTAAAAACCAATTGCTCTGATACCAAACTGATATAATATGAGATAGGATCGCAATCACCTTCAAGCAAATAGAAAATGAGAATTAGGGTTTAAGAAAATGATAAATTAAGCTCCGCACCCCTTACACCACGGGCTTCACACTCTTTACACTATGAGCTTCGTACTCTAATCTCAAGAACTCAAGACTCAAGAAATTTAAACTGAAAAAAATTTATTTAATCATTGTCTACTAATAAAAGAAGCCTGGGGCCTATTTATAGGTTTTACAAAAAGTCTAGTTCTCGATTATAACCAATGTGATACTAAAACAAAATAAAAGAAAACACTAAACTCAAAAATAGACTAAAACATAAAAGCAACTAGAAACAGGTGTGATGTCATCATCATTACCCTTGCTTCTATAATTGCAAATCTTGTATTTTTAATAGAACTCTAGAGATGTCGTGACCATCGATTTTTTTATCAAAGCAATAAATTGATATCTTTGTTTTTTAAGAAGCAGAATCAGAAGTATGCACCTAACTCGAAGCTGCTATATTGTATCTAAGTTAAAGAATATTGAAAGAAAAATTTAATAAGGGAATTGCTCCTTGTATCTCTGTTAGCTTAGCTAAGTGATCAAACATATCGAATCTATGTTAAGAGACTATTAATAGCTCAGAAATACAAATTTATGATAGAATTTTATTTTGTCAATTAAATCATCGTCAGTAATTCTGCATAGGTGACTGACTTCACCAGCTTAATTGATTTAAAATTGGTTATATCGTGTGCTCAGCACAATGAATCTTATATGTTGTTTCATCATGAAGAATAAGGATGGCAAAGGTGAAACCAACTGATACAAATAGAGTGGGGGAAAACTAAAATAACAAGTAGGTCCAAAGGAATTTGGTCAACAGCTTGTGATTTGGAAACTCCACGATATAGTTAGACCTAGAGATATCCCAACTGAATAAATCAAGAAATTTCAATTTATTAAATTGAGAATTATTGTAAAGGAAGCTGAAAAGAAAAGAGTAACAAAAAAGAAGACATGGTTTTCCCACAGCCAAATATTGTTTGTGCCAGTGTTGTTTACATAGGAGGTAACCTTGTAACTATAAGTTAGCATGTTGCCCTCAGAATACCAGAAATCTAAAACATTGCAGACTAATGAAGAATGACATCCAACTCAAAATAGCAAAACACAATTTCAACATTAATATGGAATTATGTACCTAATCTATTTATATGTGCATCACTCTTAATTCACTACAATAAAATGACATGTTTAAGAAAAGGTTAAGCAAAATATTCAACAAGCAAAAATAGCTAAATTACCTATCACTCCAAAATGATCGGGGCCTCTGAAATTGCTCAAAAACAGGCAGCAAATCTTTTCGCCTTATTTCAACCTCTTGTAATGGTATCTTTTCAACTTCCACCTCTCCTCCAATACAATCAATTGCAGCAGCCCCCGATGGAACCATCACATAGAAACAAATCTTT
>JAVJIF010021569.1:0-73568 GCA_038442645.1 Agave tequilana
TAGAAGAGGTGCCCATTTTAACGGTGTGCAGCTGGTATTTGAGTTGCTGCATTCTAGCTCTGAAGGGTGACACAAAAATTCACTTCAGAGAGCACCACACATCACGAGATGTGGTGAGGCTGACGACATGAGCAAGAACAGCCTCAGTGAGCGAGCAGATAAGCCAGTGTAAAAGCATCTGATCAAGCTTGATCCAGCGAGTGTATTCCAGATTGATAGTGGGCTGAGCATCCTTCTCGGTAGAGGAAGGAACCGGACCGGACAAGGAGAGGTTCCGTCGACGAGGCCTTCAAGACCGTGGAGTTTGAGAAGAGGAAGGAACTGGGAATGCCACAGTAGATAGTTTTCCTTGTCGAGTTTGAAATTTAGAAATGAGTGATGTTAGGATTGGGAGTAACCATGGAGAGTGATGTTAGGATTGGGAGTAACCATGGATGCAAGTGTTTGCATGGAGGTGAGGGAAGATGAAGAGGACATACTCGACATGGTACAGGAGTTGCTCTGATACCAAGATAAAGGAGAACACTTATTTGTGCAAAGACAAAATACCACTAGCTATGGTTCTTGGTTGTATATATATACACATATTGGTCACATGTTTACACTGATTTAGAAAAAATAATAGGAAATATTGACTGAGAGAGAATGAGAAACACATGGTGCATGAGTCTCATGTGTTCCTATAATCATGGAGAGATTTTAAGATCTGGTTGATTTCATGAGGGGTTTCTTTCACACGGATCACATGTTTCACATGAGTCACATGTTGTCATTGATATTACATATTTTAGAAAATTAGCTGCCTTCTTAATGCAGGATTATCTGTTATAATGCATTCTGAAAAGCAAAATAGGATGAAAACTTCCATGCCTCATTAACTACTTCCAAAGGAAAATTTTCAAAGATCTGTGTTATTACCTCATCAACTCTGACATTGTATATCTGGATTGTAGAATCTTCCATGCCTATGGCAATAATATTGTTATCCTGAGGATGGAATGCTAGAAAAGTGGCTGCAGGTGGGGGAGGCATGAAAGTTGCCATAACCTGTCAAAATTTACAAACTTTTACGTAACAAGTGAAGTAGTGACCTCATCATACAAGATTGCAGTTTAGAAAGCTGCAGACCTTAAATGTCATCATGTTGAACAAGGAAACCTTTCCACCAGATGCGGACATGACATACGAGTCATTTCTGGACAAAGCAATACATGCACTTGCTTCTTCAGATGGGTTATTATCGTTTTTGTCATTAGTCATAAGAATTCCATTCGCTGGCTGCCACAACTGAGGCACAACTGATGCAGTAGACTGAAAAGATTAAAAAAAAACAGATGAATAAAAAAAAAACATTATGAATTCAATTATTTTGCACAGATGTGACAAATGCTAACCTTTGCAGATGGATTTCGTTCAGAGAGCTGCCATTTCCATAGCTTATGTGTGGCACTGGATGCAAGAGCCAAGACCGCTAAACCAGAGTTTGTGTACAACAGTCGTACAATCTGCAATAAGGGAACATCTAAATTGTTGAACAAGAAGAATGCGCAAAATCCGTAACGCAGAACATGTAGAGGGAACACAATTTAAGATCCACAAATTACAGAATATGATATAAACCATGAATGGTACTCCAATGGAAGATATCTTGGCATGCATTAACATATAAGCCAAAGGATGCAGTTTGAAGATATACACAAGTTAGGATAGATAGGACAATAAAAGGATTGTTTGCAAGGCTAGGAATTATACAATAATACCAGGAATATCAGATGGATCATTAGATGATCTACCAGGCTCCGCAGATTATGAAATGTGTTGGGATTGAAGAAAATACGTGAAAAAACTCACTTGTCAACCAAGGAGGAAGGTAAAAAAAACTGAAAATGTGCAAAAAAAAAAAAAAAAAAAAAAATTGATATAAGCCAACGGTTTTCAGTATCAGTATCATCAATAACAACCACCATATCAGCAATATCGGCAAATATTGACCCCAACCGAAATTGCTAATATCATATCGGGTACCTCATAACTTGATATAATATTGCTATTGGTGACGTATATCAGAATCAACCATATGTAATACATAAAGATACTTTCGATGACCCACCCTAAAGTTATCCCATAATCACTTGTACACAGCCTTTGTTCACCTCCCTCTAGTTTTCCTCGTGTTGCCAATTCGAATTCACTCCAAATTATCTGACCTGTTAGGCAAATATATTGAACTCCCCGTCCACTGCAGCAAACCCCTAAGTTGTTATGGTGAGGTTTTGAGGGATGTGTTTCTATATTCTTACACTCTCCCACAGGCAGAGCCCCTTTTGGGGGAGAAACTGGAGCTTTCGTAGCGGAATTTTTTTTAATCAATCCACTTAAAATGCGTGCTTGGATGGATTTTTTTTTTTTTGGGGGGGAATATAGGACGTAGCCTAGTGCGAGCGGGTTTGAACCCCAAAACGCTTGCCCATTGCAAAGAGGTTTTACCACTATGCTACAATGACACTTGTAGTTTGGATGGATCTGAATGGCTCTAATACCATCTCAAAGGACACACACACACACACACACACACACACACACACACACACACACACACACAGGAATAGACTTGGGTACATGCAGAAGGATTCGAGCCCGAATCCTTCACACTCAAACTCAATCCCATGACATTCAAATGTAACTAATAATCAAAAATAAAAAATCAAGTGTTTTCAATACTTTTTCCCCATCCATCAAGTAGGCGCAAAATGGACGGTCGAAAATAGCATTTTACTTAGATCTATGACTTTACACATATAAATTCTCAATTCGACCATTTCATCGTGATCTAAATATTTAAAAAATCTCACACACCAATTTTTATTAGGTTTCAAATATTATACACCGTTAAACTAGCCAACTCATTATTTCTGCCGTTCATTTTGCGCCTATTTGATGGATGGGCAAAAAGTATTCAAAGTACTTGATTTTTTATTTTTAGCTACTTTAAACAATGTAGATTAACTTCAACGGAGTCGATCTTGTATTTGAATGTCGTGGGATTGAGTTTCAGTAGGAAGGATTCGAGCCTGAATCCTTCCGCATGTACCCAAGTCTATCCCTCTATATATATATATATATATATATATAATATATATATATATATATATATATATATTATATGAGATAGACTTGTGTCCTAAAAGAATTTGAGGCTGATTCTTTCCCACTCAAATACCAATATCCGACGCTCGAAAACAAGATCCACTCCATTGAAGTTGATCTATATTATTTCAAGTATTTATAAACAAAAAATCAAGTGTTTTGAATACTTTTCTCATGCATCAAGTAGGGTAAAAATGGACGGCCTAAATAGTAAGTTGGTTAGTTTAGCTGTGTAGAACATTTGAAACCTAACAAAAATTGGTTTGTAAGGGTTTTTAAATGTTTAAATCATAATCAAATGGCCGGATCGAGAATTTGTATGTCTAAAGACATAGATCTAACCAACTCACTACTTTCGGTCGTCCATTTTGTGCCGCTTGATAATGGGCAAAAGTATTCAAAACACTTGATTTTTCGTTTATAGATACTTGAAATAATATAGATCAACTTCAGCAGAGTGGATCTTGTATTCGAATGTCAGAGGGTTGTATTTGAGTTGGATGGATTCGGGCTCAAATCTTTTTAGAAGGACACAAGTCTATCTACACACACACATAAGAAATGTACCTAATCTGGACGAAAGGACAAAATTCAGCCAGAGATATTTAAGCACGAAAAACATTTAGACAATTACACTAGTAGTGCGGAAATGTGATATCTACAATAACATTGATAATGAACCCATAACAAGAATTAAGACTCACACAAACACAGGCACAAGTAATAAACAAGAACACATCACATTCAAAGAGAAAAATTGTGTTCAAAGTAATTATTAAGCGTCTTTCAAACCAATGATGAATACTCTGCCCACTCTGACAATTGATCATGATAGCACAACTAATAAAAGAGAGTGATAACTTGGTTTCTGAATAAGGTCATATGATATACCTTGCTTATCGCTGTCGTGGAATCGGGTAAGCGTAAGGCTTTAAGCTGAGTGGGGTCAGCAATGTCAGCCAATTTCCAGCTCCTGAGTTTTTCAACATCATCCTGAATTCTTGGCTTAATGTCTATAGCAGCCTGAAAGGCAGTTCATGTATATAATTTTAAAATTGCAAATAACAGCTTGTCAAAGCATCAAATAGTAGACTCACCAAGTTATTCATAGACACAGACGGTGGAATTCTATCAGAATGCTCGAGCATAGAAGCTCGAGGACTAGAAACATTTGAAACAGCCCCCACCATGTTGCCAATTGTGGGCTGCATAGAGCAGGAAACAATGTCATATTAATAGAAGACCCTGACAAACATCATACTAAAATACAATACTCTCTTTCATGTCTGGATACGAGGGAACCAAGCTTACCCATGAGCCAAGTGAAAAGACTTCAACATCATAATTTATAACATGACACGATTTAATAAAGCAAAAACCACAAGCAAAACGTATAAACTATTTATGAATTTGCATGTTGCAAATTTTGTAAGGTCTCAGTCATTCTATACTGCCATTTCCTTAATAAATATAACTTTTAAAGAATATATATTTATTTATGATAAGGATCCAAATCAATACCACTCAAAAGACAAACTTCACTTGCAAAGTTTTTTAACCAACTCTGCCTTTTAACACATCTTTGAAACCACACATTATAGGACTACTTGCAACTTCATAGGAACATGGTTCATAGAGATATGTTTTCATTTTGTGTGTGCAGGCGGGACGGGTCTTAATATGGATGGAATAGCGTATCAAGTTAGGGCAAGTTAAAAGAGCACAAGGGAGACCGAAGAAATGGATGAAGGTGATACGACAAGATATAGAGGCTAAAGATCTTAATGAAGGCATATTGCTCGATAGGAATGAGTGGAGAAAGTTGACCATGTGCCCGATCCGGCGTAATTTTCTTTTGGTTCGTAGCCTACCCTAAATACTTGAGACAAAAGGCTTAGTTGTTGTTGTTGTTGTTGTTTGTGTGCAGGCGGGACGGGTGTTGGTTGGTGTGTTTCAACACGTCATCGTCAGTTGATCTGGTATTGAGCTGGAAACATCTATTTTTGCCAACGCAGCTACCTTCACTAAGAAAACCTAAAAGTGTCGTCTTTACTGTTTATTAGAACCAATAGAAAGATATCATATAAAAGAGACAATCTTTAAATAGTTGTAAACAAAGCACTGATGTTTGTTGATATATATATCAAGATTCAGTGCATACCCAGAAAATGTAACTGTTAAAACATAAATACCTCAACCCTCATCTTAACTTCGGAGTTTTGATGCAGTGGAAGAGATTTTAATATGGTGTCAGCAACCCACGTTCAAATCCCACCGGACATGCATTAAAAAAGCGGATTTAAAACAAAAAATATCGCTACCGCAGAAAGCCTGGGTTTCGGCCCATAAAAAAGGGAGCATTTGACTTGTGGGGGCATGTTAAAATATAAATATCTCAACCCCCATCTTAACTTCGAAGTTTTGGTGTAGTGGAAGGGACTTTAATAGTAACCATTACATTGCAATAGTTTCTATTCAGTTAAGATCGCAAGGAAGAACTCTATGAAAAGATAGATAGTAATGATGCCTTACTTTAGTGTTAGCTTGTTGGGAAGAGCCTCGAGAGCCCTCAAATGACCTGCTCTCCATCAATCTTAGCAAACGCTGTCCATCAGTGTTTGCCAGAATCTTGAGTCCATTGTCACTTGTGGTAACTGCTAGCAATGAGCCCTCCTTATTGAATCTCAGTCGAGGACTTGCCTGAAGCAAAGGAGACGTATTAGTATGTTTTTCCTTAATATGATGCATGAAACAAATTGGTGAGAACATTATTCTACTCACAGGCAAACCACCCTCTGCATCTGCAGTGGTCATTATATTGGTATTATCCATATCCCAAAACTTGATCATGAATTCATCACCAGCAGCTAAGAAGCGGTTTCTAGTCGTGTCAAACTGGACAACACCTAAAGAACGTCTCCTGAAGCCAGAGTATGTGCGCTTGATGGCTCCTTCAGTCTCATTCCACTCAACCAAATGGGAATCACCGTCTTTACTAGTTCCACAAGAAAATAGTCTGCAAAAGGAGCGCAAACAAAGTTGTGAATATTGCAATGTTGTATCATATAGGAAATGGTAAAATGCAAAAAATGGTAACAAATCTCAAATTAAGTTTTGTACATGTGATGCTAGTTGGGTACTCTTAAATGCTCAGTAGCAGTTCTGTACTCTAAGATATGATTATAAAAATAGAGGTCTTAGCAAACTCAATATTAACCCACAAATATTCACCTTGTTCCGTCAGCACTGTATGCCATTGTGGTACACCACCGCCCAGGAGCATCATAGTCAACTCTAGATCCAAGACAATCGTAAAGCCACGCTTTGATTTTCCCATCAATAGCGGTAGAGAAGATAAACTGCAAGTGGCTGTAAAGTAAGAAAGGACTATGTGGTACAAACATGATAAGGTCCTACTGCTCCCTTTCTTTGACAAAGTCAGCTAAATTCACTACATCAGAGCTAGGATGATAAATCATACTATATATACATGAAAAAATTTCTAAGAAAAATATAATGACCCCAAAAATTCAAGGACTTGAGAGAATGCCTGAATGGATTCTTTGTAGTGAGGGCAGATAGAATATACAGGAGCATCATGGCCTTCGAATACATACTGTTTTTGACCTGTTGTAGCATCCCAGACCTGTCATTTGTGCCAAGTTCAGCTATCAGTTCATTTCGTTCTATTACTCTCTTCTTTCTTCCATTCATTTATACACTATCATCTCAAAAAGGCGGGACCAATATAGTAGCTCAGACCTTAATTGTCTTGTCATCACCACATGTGATTACTGACAGACTCTTGTTGGGATGAGAGAAGGCAATATCGTTAACACCCCCAATATGTGCATCAATCTACACCAAAAGAAAATCATGTCACAAAACAAAACATGCTTTCTCTGGCCCGAATATATAGTTATTTTTTCCCCAAAAATAAAAAGATAAAATTTCTGACTAACCTCCAATAGTTGTCGCAAATCTCCCTTGGGAACATAAGCATATGTCTGAATGATATGCTTTGAGAATGCAACACCTGCATGAAACACATAGCAGGGCCTTAATAATAGTTACAAAGAACATAAAAACAGTCATGATACCTCCACACACACACACACACACACACACACACACACAAAAGCACACTCATGACGAAATGTGAACACCAAGAGAGAAATTTGATTTCGTTATAGTACCAAGAATAGATCCATCAGGACTCCATAAGCATCGATTGACAGAAACTGTGGCGTCTTTCACCAATGCTGCCTGGAGAACAGAGAACTAACATGTCAAGGGTTCTAAAAGTACAACATTCATTCAAATGATGATTTCTTAGCAGCTTTTTACAACTCGAATGGGCTTTATTCAAAATAGCACAGGTATTGAAGGTTTCCAATTAATGTCTGTCTAAAATACTCGAGAACATGAGGCCTGCCTAGTCAGCAATCAGAATAAAGAGAAGACGCTTCACCATTTCATATGCCCTACTTACTTTTTGTCTACTAAGCGAGTTCCTGCCACCTCTCGCAACCAATTTGATACAGACTTGGTTTTGTTAGATTTTGTTTGTATTGAGATTAGTTTTATTTGTTAGGATTTGAATGTGTTAAGATTTAAACTTAGTTAATTTGTAATATGTTTAAATTGGTTAAGATTAAGTCAGCTAGTTAGCTTCATTAAGATGGTTTATAAGTCACTTTGGGTGTTTATTATTAGATTTGTTTGTTATTCAACAGATTAGATTTCTGCATTTGTCAGTTTTTCAGAGTAGAATCGGTTTGTCTACTCTTATACATTTGAAGCCCAAAGAAGGACTATGGAAAGATAGCTGTAATGAGCTTTTGAGAAACATGTAATGAGTTGTTATTTCTTCTGAGAGTGAGGTCTCCCCTTTCAATGCTCCTCCTCCTCCTCCTCCTCCTCCCAATCTACACTAATTTGGTATTTGAGCTCTCTATTGGGCTTATCTTCCCAATTCCCGTCCTTTTTTCCCTTGCGAACATGTTTTTGATATCCACTGCCACTCTTTCTCTTCAATAACAAGACTCCATCCTTTAGCATGAGTTTGAAAATCTTGTTGAACTTGTTGAAGAGAAGCCTCTAATCTTCATTGTCCACTAATCCTGTTGTTGACATGACAGCAGTAACAGCTCTTGTTGTTTAAGTTCTTGTCTTTCCATTTCATTACTGACTTCCACACCATAGCGAGCCAATCACACCAAGTTGATGCAAGTGGGCATTGATCTCAAACCTCAAAACCAGTCAATCTGAAGCACAGCTGAATTGGATCATCATGAAGTTGAAATTTAGTCGTTTCCACTTATTCCACACAAGGCTACGACTCTAGATTTGATCGAGATCATCATTCTAGATTCACTTCCCCTGTTCGCCATTTGTTCCAGTACATTCTTATCTCCACTAAAATAATGTCATATTTCTTCTAATTATCACCAAAGCTGCTTCCCAATCTTTCAATTGATCGAGGAATGCTTATTAGTCTCCACCATCGACTTCGTAACGATCGATGAAGAAAGGAGACCATGCATCATGAAGAGACTGGTGAACAAGCCAAGAAGTAGCAGAAGTGATCAGATGTAATTTTGGTTTGTTTTGAATTAGAATTAATTTTATTTGTTAGGATTTAAATTTATTAAAATTTGAACTTAGTTATATTTGTTATGGTTCTTACATTGGTTCAGATTAGGTAGGTAGGTTAGTCAGCTTTGTTATGTTGGTTTATAAACCATCTTGTTGTTTGTTCTTATATTTTGTTTTTTACTCAACAAATTAGATTTGTTGGTTAATCTTAGAGGTTAATCGGGTCTTATCCATTCTTATGCATTTGAAAACCTATAAAAGGGCTATGGTAAGACAGTTAAAATGAGTAAAATGACAAATAATAGATCAAATGGTTGTTTCTTTAGAGACTGAGGTCACAAGCTTATCTTTTCCCCTCATTTTCTGCTATATTTCTTCTTGTTCTGTCTTCCTGTCTACACTCCAATTCCATGTTTGCACTGGTAATGAAATTAGCTCACAAACAGCCTGCAGGTGTTCGTGCTTGAAAGGTCCAAGATGGAGGGCATAATGGTAGTGGGTTTAGGAAGATGGGAATAGTAGCAAAGTACTGACAACAGATGGTGACATGGAAAGTCTATAAACAATAAGAGGATTTATTTGCTAAACATATTTAAATAAAGATCTCTTTACTTACTAAAGAACATGAAATTTTAAAGAGACCCCAACTTATAGCAACTACGACTCTGAGCCGTGTGCAAATTGAAAATATACCTGCAAGGGCATTGAACAAGCTGATATATCCCATACTTTGAATGTTTTGTATGCTAATCTTTCGCGAGAACCAACTTCCCATATTCCAATATCACCAACATTCGTTCCAACTATAAAGCAAATTAGAGACGGGTCATGTGAATGCATAACAATTTCAGATAACAGCAGTTTACAAATAAAATGACAATTTTATTACAAAAGCAACAGAAGAAGCTACCAAGAAGAATAGTCTGATGCAGTGGATGGAAATCCAGGCTCATTACATTTGAACCCTGATTAAGGGATCTCATAACAGTTCTGGGAATATCATCTTGAGAATAAATGTTAGTATGATGGCTTGGGCTGGAAAATGACACCTACAAAATGATTCACTATTTTGACATTAGTAAAAATGTCAAATAACTCAGACAAATGGATAACACTATAGCAAACAGAGTACTTGTAATTGTATAGATACTTTCTGTCACAAACCTCGTCTGATTGGCTGACTCGTATTCTCTTCATCAAGTGCTCAGAATCAGCTGTTTGATAATCCATACCAGGCGCAGTTGGAGTTCTTGGGTGCTTCAAGAATGCCACTGCAAGTCAAAAATTCACATATTCAGTTAAAAGAAAATCTGTCAAACAATCTACATCATTAAATCTATAACTAATGGTAAACATAGGCGTTGTACAAGAAAATCACCTCCGTTTGGTGGCTGCACCAGACCAGGGGGTCCTTGACTGATAGAAGCATGCGGTAGTGATTGGTTGGGATTTGACATCCATCCAGCAATGGTGCTTGCAGATGGAGAAATAACTGGTTGGAATGGCTGCAGCAATTGCGGATCTCGTATTAAAATCAGTGGTATGGCATGAGTGTTGTTACTGAAGATTCATCAATCGAATGCACTTACACTGTGGATGCCAATTGGAGGAAATGTTCCAGTTTTAGGAATGGACATCAGTCCAACGAGAGGGCCGCTGCCAGGGGGAGGACCCCGCGCTCCATTAGCCGGAGCACAAGAGTGATCAGTAAAAAGTGTTTTAATATCTGGACTGGGCTTTGGGTTCTTGCAAAGCTGATGCTGCCAGTTAAGACTATAACGGCAAATGTATCAGCACACAACAAATTAATGAAAATATACAGAGTAGAGGCAAGCCAAAAGAAGAAAAATGGAGAAATCCCAACGAATGATATTGTCCTGAATAGTTAATGTAAAGCCTATTATGGAGAACAGCCTAGTAACCTACTCTATCCCATATTGATGAATACTTTTAAGGTATCAAGACTTATGATTGATGAATCTTCCATGTAAAACTAACTTGTATTAAATAACATTTTTGATGATGCATGTCATGAATCATGCCTTGCTGTAATTATTAGCATTGAGCATGCATGTTGCAGACTGTTCAAACACTGGTTTTTCAAACTATGGAAAGACTCAATACCCAAAACTAGTTTATTAAATAACCTCTAGCAATAGTAATAATAGATTTTATTGAAATTTACAAGAAGGGCAGAACAAGAAGAGTCAAGACGAAAAGCCTATATACCTTTGGTTGATCAATGTCCGCAATCTAGCAGCTTTAAAAGGTGGAAAGGCAAGCTTATCACGGAACAATGGGTTAGCTTCTATAAGCTTCTTGAGCTCCATCAACATTATATTCCGTGCCGATTTTGTGTCCCCATACTTAGAAAGCTGTTCATTCTGCCTGTATAAAACATATATTAAGAATAATATCATCCCAGCAAATTTAATCACAATCAAATAGCAAAACAAACAAGACCTGAAATTCTCCAAGGTAAGCAACTGAGTAATCTCCTTGAACAGTTCCTCATTGAATGAAGAAAAGACCTTCAGATCCTTCACCAATACCTCAACAGCTTTTGCCCTATCATTCCTGAAAGGGGAAAAAACAGAGCACCATATCAAAACTGCAAAACTCTAAGATCAGACAAAAATTACATCCACAAAAACATCAATTTCCTACTCGTCAAGAGCTTCGAGATACTTCTGCTTCCTGATCTCAAAGAATATCTTCATTGAGTAGCGATTATCTTCAACCTTTGTGAACCCACTAAGATACCGCTCGACCTCGTCCCACTCCCCAGCCTGGACTTGATCCTCAAAGTGTTTCATATTGAAGAAAAACCCAGACTCTTGCTCCAACCTGAAACATTTTCAAACCCAGCAGCTCAGCAACGAAAGGAAACCTCATTTCTCCTAAAAAAAAAATAGTCAAGACAAGGATGCATACTTACTTGTGAACAGTTTCCTTGAACTTCTCCTCATCCAAGAACTGGAGTATGAGGAAAACCAGCTCCCTGCTCAAGGAAGACATAGTCCCGGAATCCCTAATCGCTCCAGCGCAAAATATTGGTAGTAAAACAAAAGGAGAATGAAAAGGAAAAAAACAAAGAGTGACCCAAAAAAATTCCTCCTTTTTATCACTTCCGGAGTGAAACCCCACACACTTCCAAGTCAATCCTTTTGCTGTACCAAAGGAGACTCAGCTTTCAGGTCATCTTAAATAAACAGTTGAAAGACTCATAAATTTCATTGAACTTTCCTCCTTCCAACCTAACCTACCCACCCAGTATTCAAAGATCTGACCTGAAAAAAAAACCACAGATTGCTGCAAAAAAGTCACCCGCAAACACTAAATCTCATCAAAACCCTCCCCCGATAGATCAGAACTGAGAAATTTGAAGAAAATATGAGAAATTTTGCGGTGGAAGCTCAAAGAGTCTAAACTCCTTCTCCCTTGCAAAAAAAAAAAAAAAAATCTAGAAATTCGAAGAAATTGAACAAAAATTGATGCTCGTCTTACAATTTCTAGGGTTTCGCTTTACTCTCTGCAACTCCGCTCTCTTTCTCTCGCGTCCTTTTTTCCTCTCTCTCTCCTGCCGCCAGCTTCTGCTCTCTCTCTCCTCTCTCTCTTCGCCTTTTATAGTTGCAACAACTGTTCGCTCTCTCTCTCTCCCACCTCCTTTCTCTCTCCTCCCCCCTTTTATAGGAAAGAACCTGGCGATTAGGTCGCTCCCCATTTTCCCTTTTCCCTAAACTACCCCTCTGGTCACGCTCCGCCTCGATCTGGCCAACTGCACAGATGCCTGCAATTTACCATCTCGCCCCTACTCAATTTCAAATAGCCATCCATTCTTCAGGGGTAATTTCGGGAGAAAACGTAACTGCGCGTCACGTTCGGAGAAGCTCGTGTCGGTTTCGGGGGACCACAGGGGCACTGATGTCATTTCGGCCACTATGGGAAAGGCAATTGCACCTTTTGAGGGTCGCGGGGGGCTTTTTTGTCATTGTGGTGATGGTGCGGATTCCACGTGCCACGTCATCCTTCCTCGTACCCAGTAACTTTCACCTCACTTTTTGCTATTTTTAAAGAAAATGCATTAATTAATGAATTTGGAATTATTTCCTCCTTTTTTTAATGCAGACAGGCCAAACAAGCAGTCGCTATATCTCGTGGGCAGTAGCTGTCTGAGGCTCTTTGATAAGCACGCGGGCTTATCAAAAGTGATAAGCAATAAATAGACAGCTTCATGCTTCTCGGATCCGGGCACCACAAGTTCCGGATCTAAAAAAATTAATAAAACAAAGAACACTCTCGTTAGAAACAATTTCTTATTTATTTTCTGTTTATGTTTTTCGTTTTTTATCTTCAAAGTGGAGCAATTAGGAATAGAAATGAGTTAGACTCAGAGCAAGCAGACCGTACAAGATCTCTCTCTCGCCGAGAAGTGAGATAAATCATGTAAACATCAATCAAGTTGCGAGTCAATCGGGTTGGATCCACGAGGATGACTTGATTTAACAAGAAATTAGTCTTTTTCTAGTTATATAAATTTATGAACCCAATTTATGGGATAATAAACGTGCCACGCTAGTGAAACGTTGGAGCTGCTTATGTTCTTTTTCTTGTTCTCACACATTTTTCTAAGTGCTTCTTTCTATCTTACCATTTTAACAACAATTGTGACAACAAAAATGCTTTCCACTTCAAGTCAGTTACCAATTTGCCCTGTCCTTCCCCTTTCTGTGTGAGTTCATGAGTAAACGTGCTGCAGATGATCACATGGGTGGTAGGGGCAGAAACGTCTTTTCAAGGACATAGCCAGCGTCAATCACGGCCGTCCGTTTGGGCGCATTCGTACTCAGCCAGGACCACTGATATTTTGGTACAATGGAATCGACTTTGCAGAGGAGGGGAGAGAGAGAGATGGTGATGGCTATAGAACAGGAAACAGCAAGAGCAGGCCAATAGAAATGATAAGCTCAAAGCAAAGGGATCGGGTTGGCTCCAATGCGCGAAGAACCAACTTATGGTCTTTCGCTATGTGGACCGTCCATCACAACTAATGGACGGCCCGGAGCGGGAAAGAGGAAAAAGATAAACGTGTTTTATGGGGCCCACCACAAAACACGTTTTCTTTTCTCTCTCCCGCTCTGAGTCGTCCATCACAACTGATGAACAGTCCACAACGCGAAGAATCATCACGGTGCATCACGCGTTAGAGCCAACACGCTCCCCAAAGCAAAATGCAGGGTGATGAATGGAAAAATGTTTGGCCAATCCGTCCACGCCAATTACTACCCCAAGCAAAATTTCAGATTCTCGTCTCTATACTTAAGAGATAAGCAGTATAAGTTGCTAGTCTTTTGAACATGAAAATTAAAATTTCAGTAAAAAAAAAAAAAAATCAAAGTCATAAGAATAGAGTAGAAAAGGTTTCTCTTTTTTAATTCAAATTAGAGTTCTCCAAAATCAAAACTATAAAGAGAAGTTCATGGGAAATCAGCTAGATAATTTTTAGTTTACATCCATTTATTTTTGTTGTATGTGTCAAAAGACAAACAAATTATTAACTAATAGCATTTAGCCCTTGTTCCTGACTACCATCCCAAGTCCTTGGGTCCTATCAATGCCACATTATGCACTAGATTTATTTATTCCATTAGAAATACAAGAAAGTGCATTGCAAAGGAGAAGTCAAAAGAAATTTCTTCATAGAAACTAACCACACACAACAAAGGAGTAAACCATCACTTTCATTGTGGGTACTGTGCATACTTTATAGTTACTGTTAGGCATCAGCTCACAAACAAGATCAGAATATTAAAAGGAAAAAGCTGAACCCAAGAGTGAAAAGGAGAGAAATTGTCACTCTCAGGACAGAGAGAGCACATAGAGTATAGGCGTGGGCTTTCAAACTTTTCCAGCAACTTGAATGGGACCTTGGACCTAGTCATTATTAGACATCTTTTTTTTTTAAATTTATAAATGACATTTTTTTTGTTGTTGAGAAGAAGCTTGCGATTAATCATCAATCTATACACATGCTACTCACATTTTGTAACAACCAAAATTTTATTGTACCTAATTTCTCCTCACCTTAAATATTAAGAATTTTTGGTTAAGGCATTATATAGAAGTAGTCACCCTCCATAATTCTATGTCAACAAATTGAACTTATTAATAGACCCACTTCCCTTTTCAAAGTTTTTATTAACTATTTGATTGTGGTGACTAAATGATTAGCATGAAGGCTTATGTACATGTATTTTGGGCAAATTTATGACTTAAGCATTGGTAAAAGAAAATGTCAACATAATCCTTCATATCCCCTTAATCACCAAGCTTATCCTAATACCTTTTAGTGGTAAGTATGCATTAGGGGGAAGATTAAAGGGGCTAAGATCTCTTGAGATTTGGGTTTCCATGTGGCACCTTGAGAGGGGTCTTGGCCAAGTGGCATCATGAGAGAACCCCACCTAGTTACTTGCAATTCCAAGGGGTTGACTACCAAGCTTGCCTCTTCATCTTCCTCTCCCAAAAATTCTGCAGATTTCCTCTCCCAAATTCTGCAATTTTTCCCTCTCATTTGTGAAGAACTTGAAACCCTAAATCCTCCATTTCATCTCCTCTCTAGAATTGGAAGGTATACCCTTTCTAACCCTAAATCCTAGCCTCTCTCAATTCTGAATCAAGACTCCACCAGAGGGAAGGAGGAGACACGCGCGCGCAGCAAGCAGAGCAGCAGCGGCACGCGGGGCGCTGCTACTTTGCCGCAGAACCGCGGCATAAAAGGAGATTCCGCGGCATTTTGGGGGAGGGAGGGCCCGATCTTTGGGGAAAGATTCCTGGTGAACTGGGAGAGAGATCTAGCTCTGCAAAGCAGACATTTCCTGAAGGCTAACCCACTGATTTCGGATCTGAAATCCATAGTGAGTAAACCTAACTATTAGGCTTATGTTTTTCTATTAATGCTCGAAAAATTAGAACTTTGAATCTGTGTAGGTGCCCCACAATAGTGCTGTTTTGTGATATCCTTACACTAGATGGAAATAAATGGGTATTACTTAATTATTGTGCCCCTATATCATGTTGTGATGAGATGAATGTGTGATATACATGTTTTAACTCACTAATTAAACTTAAATAAGGTGATTTAGCATCTTAAATTCGCTGTTTGGTAATTAACTTTAGGTTAATTGAAATGCAAGGGGTATTATATGCCTATTATGTCTCTACATTACATCGTTATGATATGCATGTGTAGAACTCATGTTCTAGTATATTATGTATGCCTATTGAGCCAATTTATCAAGTTATTTCGCTATCTTTCTTGGTTAATATCATGATAGTCGATTCGATGTAGATATGATATAAACTTGAAGCTTACTTTATGTTCACAAGAGTACATGGAGAATAATCCCTCTTTATGTCATAATATTATGTTGTGTACTAGTGAGTACATGTGGATGATGCATATGTTCATACGGGGTTGGAAGTGGCGCATTATGGCGTTACCATGATTTTGGGAAACCCAAGTGCATGTTTCTTTATTGTTGCACATCATTTTGGGCATGACATGTAAGTTAGTTTAGATTGCTTAGTATGAATATCATAACTTAAACTCGCATGATGCATTTATATATATAGGAGGAAGGGGCCGTGCGGGAGCCGGTAGGAGGGGGGAAGACGGGAAAACTTATATGTTTTATATGAATTATATATATAAGGAGGAAGGGGCCGTGCGGGAGCCGGTAGGAGGTGGAAGGCGGGAAAATTTCACTTAGATTGAATGATATCTAAAAGTGAACTGTCAAGTTGCATACATGATTGATAATGCTTGTGTCAAACTAAAATGTCACTTGATGTGTATAACGAGCCGAATTGATGTGAGGGGACTAACCCACGAAAAGTACATACAATTATTTCTTTTGTGTCATGATATAGTTAAATGCAAATCTTTGATAGTGGAGTCATGTAGACCACATGTGTATGGAGCTTGGAACAAGTAAGGTAGCTTGAACAAGTTGTTGTTTATGGGACTCATTGTAATTTACCTCTTTTAAACTGTTTATCTTATGAAATTATTATATTAACACCCTATGTCATGGTTTACTCATTGAGCTGTCGAGCTCATTTTATTTTCTTTCCACCTTTTTCAGGTTTGGATAAGGGTAAGAGGCCACTCTAACTGCAAGGGTTATGTTATGGATTATGTGACATGTTGTGGTACCATTTTGTTTAGCCGGGTGATATTAAATGTGTATGTATTGACTTTACCCAAGTCCTTTGTCTCTAAGGAACATGTTGGGATGTAATTTATGTATATTTGTCCTTAAGGCATTTGAAACTAGGAACCTTCATGTGATGTAATGTTTTGGATTGTGATCGCCTTGGTTATGTTATGTTCTTGGACTTCGAAAGATGGTTATGTGTGAGAATATGATTGTTGGAAAAGTTAACCTTGGTGATGTTGTGATTGAAAAGATATATGCTTGTGATAGAGGATGCAAGTTATGACATTATGTATATAGTTAAGTTTCGATGAGTTGTGCCATGATAAGTAGGCCGTATGGGCCGAAATCCTTGATGGAATTAAGTAGGCCTTT
This sequence comes from Agave tequilana, assembly GCA_038442645.1. NCBI lineage: Eukaryota > Viridiplantae > Streptophyta > Magnoliopsida > Asparagales > Asparagaceae > Agave > Agave tequilana. The sequence goes on from JAVJIF010021569.1 coordinate 17,340, forward strand.
GAGCCGAAATTGTGGGTTATTGTAAGTGGAATAAATGAAATATTAAGGATGATGCTGCCAAAATTTTTTTTATAAGAGAAGTGGAGATAATTTGTGTTTTAGGCCTAATCTTGTTTATTAGAGCCGGGACCCTTACACATTTCCACCTGCATTGATTTGAACCGGTGATCACTGCGGACCCAGTGGCCTGACTAGCGGGCCACTGGTGGGGGACATTTTTCTGCTTCTTCCGCTTTTTATTTTATTTTATTTTTCTTCTATATAGTACAGAAGAAATGTAAGTGAAATCAAATTTTAGCGTATATTGATCATGAGATCTGTCCAGATGGTAAAAGTTTAGAAGTGAATTATGAAGATTCTGAAATTCAAACCGGATTAAGAGTTTTGCTCCAAAAAATGAAGGAAAAAAGGGATTTAATGAACATTCACTATAAATGTAACTCAATTTATTTCTTTAAAAGTGATAATTACTTTACGAGATAGACTTGTTTAGTTTTGGAAGGATTTGAGCCTGAATCCTTCCCATTCAAATACCAACATCCGACATTCAAATACAAAATTCATTCCGTTGAAGTTGATCTGTATTATTTAAAGTAACTAAAAATCAAAAATCAAATTTTTTGAAAACTTTTTGTCCATTCATCAAGTGGCGCAGAATGAACGGCCGAAAATAGTGAGCTGGGTAGATTTATGTCTTTAGACATACAAATTCTAGATCCGACTATTTGATTATATTCTAAACATTTAAAAATCTTAACAAACTAACTTTTGTTAGGTTTCATATGTTCTACACCGTTAAACTAACCAACTCACTATTTAAACTGTTCGTTTTTCTCCTATTTGATGCATAGGTAAAAAGTATTTAAATACTTCATTTTTTGTTTATAAATACTTGAATTAATATAAATCAATTTTTACTAAGTGAATATTGCATTCAGATGATGTATGATTGTATTTGAGTGAGAAAGATTCATGTTCAAATCTTTTCAGAGCTACACGAGTCTCAATTGACTAAAGCTGCAAAAAAGGTATTGGCAAAATAACCTAAAAACCTGAGATCATGTATGGAAACATACAAAAGACCACCCCAATTAATTTATATTGCATTTTTAACGTTCTTCTCCTTTGAGAGCGCAAAAATATATTTTACAAAAATGATGTGGTGGTATGTTATAATTGATCCGTTTTAAAAACTCTTGAAATTTTTTTCTTTTATATTCATACAAACAAATGACTTTGCGCTAATCGGACTGGGTGGATGGGATAAGTACCACTCTAACACATGTTTGCAAGCAAACAAATAGCATCGTCACCGATATTTATTCGAGTACAAAAAAAATTTAAAAATGAAAAAATGAAAAAAAAAATGCGAAAATCAAGTGTCCCCCTACATTTATTAGGATATAAAATGGTATTTAAAAGAAAAAATTAAAAAAATGCAAAAAAAAAAAATATTTGAGCCACCGCTACCAAACCTAATTTTCAGATCGGATTCAAGTTTGGGCCATCAGGTCGGGTCAAGATTGCCACTGCTGGACGAGATTTTTATTATTATTATTAATTAACTCAATCGTCGACGGAATTCACCGGCGATCTAGCAAATCTGTGACACCCTGCTCCCAGAATACGTACTTAGTTGCGTATTCAAATTTTTCGATAGCATTTTTCTATTTACTTTCCGTATTTGTTTTGTATTGTGAATTATTTATATGATCGTTTTGTCTTGGATCCGGATTCACGGACTCGGAGTCAGCCTTAGTCTGAACCGGGAGCCCGATCTTCGTGTTTTACTCGATTTGGTCTTTTCGCTATTCCGATTTGACCGATTACAGTTTTAAACATCGTTTTCCAATATTTTAGATTTTTTATGATTTTCTGAAATTTTCCTGAATTAAGTTGTAAATCTTCAAAACCGGTGTCGGCTAGTGCCGCTGACCGATTCCCGGATTTTTAATTTATAAACGGAGTTGAATTTCACGAAACGGCTTTCTCATAACTTCTTAAAATCATATTCTCTATCTAAATACTTTTTCTGAGAATTTTCTGAATTTATCAAAAAATCCGGCCAACCCGGTATAGACCGATATTGACGGTTGACTTTATGATTTTTATTTTGAAAATGGGATTGAATTTCTAAAAACCGATTTCACCAAAAATCTTTATATAATATTTATTATTTTTGAGAATTTTTGGAAAGCTTTCCGAGTTACTTTATTTTTCGGGCTTTTCTTAAGTTTTCGGTATTTTCCCAGATACTGGAATTTTATCCAGATATTTTACTCTTTTTTCATTTTTCTCTCTTCTCGCTAAACGCGAGTTTCACCAACTCGGATTCAGCTTTTAATGCAGAGATCCTCTCCTTACTGCATTTAATGCACTTCAGATCAACTTCCAATCAAGTCATTATGACTTTCTCTCTCCTTGTTAAACGCAACTTTCACATTTTACTGGACGCAGCTTTTATCTCCGCGTCTAGCTTGTTTGCCCAGACGCGGATTTCACCTCTTGGGGACGCAGCCATTTATTAGGAGACGCAACTCTATTAAATCCAAAGCATTCCATGGCAACATCATTATTATATTCATTTCCTTACCTTTATAAATACCCCACTCCCTCTCTCTCTTTGATTATTTCTCTCCTCCTTCCTTTAGCAGCCAACAGAGAGCAATTGGCAGCCATGGCCTTGCCTTGGCCGGCCACTTCCCCACCACCTTCACCTTCCATTTCCACCACCATTTCTTCCACCAATACCACCACCTCTTTCTCCTCCATCTCCTCCTCCATTCCAACAACAACAACAACCATAACACCATCTACAATACCTTCTTCTTCCTCCATATTTCACCAAGATAATCCATTTTCACCACCACCTTCTCCACCATCTCCACCACCACATACACCACCTTAGCCACCAACGACCATGCCATCTTCCTCTCCTCGTCGTGCTCTTCCCGACGAGCTATTGCTTCGCTCTCCGAAGCACCATTTCTAAAACTTCAATCTCCCATTTTTAACTAGACTTGCACCCCTCTAGATTTCTTGGACTTGGAGCCTTGGCCGCCTTTTCCGGCCAACTCCGGCCATCTCCGGCCGCCGCCGGTGACCGCCGGCCATCGCCGGCCATCCTCCCTTTTCCTTTTTCATTCTTTCCTTCTTTCATTCATTCTTTCCTTCTTTCTTCATTTTCCTTTTTTCTTTCTTTCTTTCTTTTCTTTCCTTTAATTTTCATGCTTGCATCCCTCATTCCCTGCGTCCCACTCTATCCCTGCGTCTCTCTCATTTCTCCCTGTCTCTCTCTTTCTCACTGTTAATTGCTAGACGCGGATCTCACCCCCGCGTCTAGGCAATTCTTTAACGCGATCCACGCGTTCTTATATCAACACGACGCGGAACTCATGCCCGCGTCTGTGTTCTTCTTGTGCTAACGCGACGCGGAACCCACGACCGCGTCCGCGTTCTTCTTGTGTTATAACTTGAACGCGGGTCTCGAACCTCGCGTTTGTGGCATCTACTCGACGCGACTCCCGCGTCTGCGACCCCCGCGTCTCACTCTCAAACCCGCGTCTCCCTGTACTCTCTCTCCATGGACTTCTCTCTCTAACTTTCACAATCTCTTTCTCATTACGCGTTGACGCGTTGATTTCCTAAATTCTAGAGATCGAGGATTTCACTGTGTTTTCTAAAGATTTAGGCGAGTGTCCTCGCTCTCGCCTCCATTTGGGTTTCCCCGCTTTGTCGGGTCGACATGTATTTTATTTCATATTTAAATGTATTTTACTGCTTTATACCATGTGTGGCCGACCCTTCGTAGTCGTTGAACTCTGGGTTTCTGTCCACTCTTGGGATGGCTGGTGGCCACTGAGAGTGCGCTTAAACCCCGAGCGTTCTTGATCCCTCAGCCTTCAGCCTCCGGTCTCTCACTATCTCGAAAGGAAAGTGATTGGGACCGTCAGGTCTCTCCGTCCTTCAGCCTCCGGTCTCTTACTATCTCGAAAGGGAAGTGATTGGGATCGTCAGGTTTTTCTGGACCCTTCAGCCTCCGGTCTCTCACTATCTCGAGAGAGACGTGATTGGGACCGTCAGGTCTCTCAGCTCTGCCTGGTTATCAGGATCAGCGTTCAGCGCTTTACCACTAGATTCGTCTAGGCGAGATGCTGCCAGAATTCCTACTCGCACCTTAAACCGAGTTGTCCCGGTAACCTTGCCAGACGCTCCAGTGTTAAATACTGTTTGCTGTCTGTACACTCCAGCTTGCTCAGCTCCGCTTGATTGTGCTCAGCTACTATTCTATCACATGCCATGTATTTACCTGATATGTTAACACTTGACATGCCATGCCATTACTTCATACCTGTCTTTTACATGCTACTATCTAACACCTGTTTGTACCACCTGGCAACTGAAGTGTTATCACCTGACACCAGACCTGCTACTTCTTGGCAAGGCCCCTTGTTATGACATGACTTGCCACCAGACTAATATCAATCTCTTGACTTGATTGGTCACCTGCTAAATATCATCCTCCTGTCATGCTATCACTTGACACCTGGCATGATATACTTGACCTGTGATTATCTCATTTACGGGAATACTATACTTGTTATCCTGCATTACATGCAGTGACTTGAATCTTGTACTTGTTATCCTATATTATATATACAGTGATCTGAATATATAGTATTCATGTACTCCTGAACTCCTGATCATGTCTTGTACCTGCTATTCCCGTAAATTGATAATCACATATTAAATTCTAATAAGACAACTTGCACCCGGTTTGGGGGAAACTGATGGGCCCTGATTAATCATGTTTATGGTGATCTTATCGAGCCGCGCGTGGTCACATACTTGAGGGATCACCTGGCGGCCACCAGGGATTCCGTGGGGTGTGCTGGCACCCCTACTCCTGTTTATTCCTGCCGGGTATGCACACGCCCTAGGCCTATTTCTATGGGATCTGCGATACTCTATTCCTGTTCGGGCGTAAATAAGTCCCGGTACCTAGCGGTACGTTCCGGCTCAGCACCGGATACTCCTGAACCGTTGTCCCGGGCATGTACGGGGCCCATCCGAAATATGATTCATCGATCTTTATCAGTTTCTAAATAACTTGCTTTATAAGTTGTAAGTGGAGGTATGTGAAATGGGACGCATACCGAAGCCCGCAACTTAGACGGCCCCAATTATAATAAAATGCGAATATGCGATTTGCTGTGCCGTTTTGTAACTGGGTTGTATGTGCTTGGATTATGGTGACATGAGATAAAGGTATATAGATGAGGGTTTCCTTGTTTGGATTATTCCTTCGAGGTACTAATCTCATGGGCCGTGACCTAAGCTTGTACAATCGGTTTTACTCGTAATCAGTTTTATTCAGTTTTATCGGTTTTTATCTGTGTTATGTTAGTTTAGGAGATATCTGGTGTTGCCCTATCTACTTTACTTCTCATCTCTTTACCTTCTCTTATCTTATCATACCATGAGTAGTTCCTGCTTGATATCACTTGTTTATATCTACTTGCTCCTGCATGCTTACCTATGCTCGCCACTTGGCATTCGTATCACCACTCGCCTGGGGGGTTCTATCTGTCTCCCCTGGATCCTCATGTCCAGGTCATGGAGTTTGGAGCGTGTGGATTCTCCCAGTTGCTGATCAGAGTAGCGCAGCTGAAGTATGGATCCCCAGCAGACCGTCTGGAGCCTTATCCTTCCAGGCCCCCTGTGCGCCTCTCGAGTTTTCCTTTTGTAAACTCGTGAGTGCCTTTTATACTGTTCATTCTTGTACATCCTTTGTATTCTCGCATTTGCGCTTATCGGTGATGTAATATTTGTCACCTCTGGTGATAACTTTGTAATTGTAATCATGTGTTGGAATGTATAATGCACCACTTGCTTCCGTACTCTGATTCTTGCCTGTACTGATGCTTAGCGTATATACGTGAGGGTATTTCTGAACTGCGTATATACGTTGCAGTAACGTCTCCGTACCCGCCGGGATCGGGGCGTTACAGGATGGTATCAGAGCCTAGGTTCTCACATCCTCAGTACGTCCAGACGGCAAATTAATGGTAAAGGAATTTGCAACTGGAATGCATAAGTCCTGGTTATACACTCCAACTACAAATACAGAGTTATCTATTCTTTCTTGATCATCTATCCTTTGATTCCTAGTCCCTTCCATATATCCACTGTTTTGGTTTTTCGTAGCCTTTATACCACTTAAGATATGATCGACTAGAAAGGTAGCGGCTGGCAATGAATGAAGCTATTACATGATCTCTTCGGCCAACTCTATGAAGCTCGGTATTCTCAGGATTGATCCACGATTGGGTTATCTTTCAGAAGTTGGTATCCGGATTTCTCTACGACTCTTATATATTCTTGGCTATATCTTTCAGAGTGATCGATGCCTGGTCTTCGGAAGTCTTAATTATCGGTCTTCTTTATTTATGGTCAGTATTATTTGGCATCGTTTAAAGATTTATGCGGCAGGAAGTGCAGAAGATGTCTATATTCAGATTATTGTTCAGTCGACTTGGGAAGCCCTACCTGCAGTGATTCATATCTTGATTGGTATAATTCCTGTCCTTGTCCCTCTTGTTTTCATCTTCCCCTTATCGAAATTGCGAGGACGCAATTTTTTGTAAGGTGGATGGAATGTAACACCCTGCTCCCAGAATACGTACTTAGTTGCGTATTCAGATTTTTCGATAGTATTTTTCGATTTACTTCCCGTATTTGTTTTGTATTGTGAATTATTTATATGATCGTTTTGTCTTGGATCCGGATTCACGGACTCGGAGTCAGCCCTAGTCTGAACCGGGAGCCCGATCTTCGTGTTTTACTCGATTTGGTCTTTTCGCTATTCCGATTTGAGCGATTTCAGTTTTAAACATCATTTTTCAATATTTTAGATTTTTTATGATTTTCTGAAATTTTCCTGAATTAAGTTGTAAATCTTCAAAACCGGTGTCGGCTAGTGCCGCTGACCGATTCCCGGATTTTTAATTTATAAACGGAGTTGAATTTCACGAAACGGCTTTCCCATAACTTCTTAAAATCATATTCTCTATCTAAATACTTTTTCTGATAATTTTCTGAATTTATTAAAAAATCCGGCCAACCCGGTATAGACCGATATTGACGGTTGACTTTATGATTTTTATTTTGAAAATGGGATTGAATTTCTGAAAACCGATTTCACCAAAAATCTTTATATAATATTATTATTTTTGAGAATTTTTGGAAAGCTTTCCGAGTTACTTTATTTTTCGGGCTTTTCTTAAGTTTTCAGTGTTTTCCCAGATACTAGATTTTATTCAGATATTTTACTCTTTTTCCATTTTTCTCTCTTCTCGCTAAACGCGAGTTCCACCAACTCGGATTCAGCTTTTAATGCAGAGATCCTCTCCTTACTGCATTTAATGCACTTCAGATCAACTTCCAATCAAGTCATTATGACTTTCTCTCTCCTTGTTAAACGCAACTTTCACATTTTACTGGACGCAGCTTTTATCTCCGCGTCTAGCTTGTTTGCCCAGACGCGGATTTCACCTCTTGGGGACGCAGCCATTTATTAGGAGACGCAACTCTATTAAATCCAAAGCATTCCATGGCAACATCATTATTATATTCATTTCCTTACCTTTATAAATACCCCACTCCCTCTCTCTCTTTGATTATTTCTCTCCTCCTTCCTTTAGCAGCCAACAGAGAGCAATTGGCAGCCATGGCCTTGCCTTGGCCGGCCACTTTCCCACCACCTTCACCTTCCATTTCCACCACCATTTCTTTCACCAATACCACCACCTCTTTCTCCTCCATCTCCTCCTCCATTCCAACAACAACAACAACCATAACACCATCTACAATACCTTCTTCTTCCTCCATATTTCACCAAGATAATCCATTTTCACCACCACCTTCTCCACCATCTCCACCACCACATACACCACCTTAGCCACCAACGACCATGCCATCTTCCTCTCCTCGTCGTGCTCTTCCCGACGAGCTATTGCTTCGCTCTCCGAAGCACCATTTCTAAAACTTCAATCTCCCATTTTTAACTAGACTTGCACCCCTCTAGATTTCTTGGACTTGGAGCCTTGGCCGCCTTTTCCGGCCAACTCCGGCCATCTCCGGCCGCCGCCGGTGACCGCCGGCCATCGCCGGCCATCCTCCCTTTTCCTTTTTCATTCTTTCCTTCTTTCATTCATTCTTTCCTTCTTTCATCATTTTCCTTTTTTCTTCTTTCTTTCTTTTCTTTTCTTTAATTTTCATCCTTGCATCCCTCATTCCCTGCGTCCCACTCTATCCCTGCGTCTCTCTCATTTCTCCCTATCTCTCTCTTTCTCACTGTTAATTGTTAGACGCGGATCTCACCCCCGCGTGCAATTCTTTAACGCGATCCACGCGTTCTTGTATCAAAACGACGCGGAGCTCATGCCCGCGTCTGTGCTCTTCTTGTGCTAACGCGACGCGGAACCCACGACCGCGTCCGCGTTCTTCTTGTGTTATAACTTGAACGCGGGTCTCGAACCTCGCGTTTGTGGCATCTACGCGACGCGACTCCCGCGTCTGCGACCCCCGCATCTCACTCTCAAACCCGCGTCTCCCTGTACTCTCTCTCCATGGACTTCTCTCTCTAACTTTCACAATCTCTTTCTCATTAACGCGTTGACGCGTTGATTTCCTAAATTCCGGAGATTGAGGATTTCACTGTGTTTTCTAAAGATTTAGGCGAGTGTCCTCGCTCTCGCCTCCATTTGGGTTTCCCCGCTTTGTCGGGTAGACATGTATTTTATTTCATATTTAAATGTATTTTACTGCTTTATACCATGCGTGGCCGGCCCTTCGTAGTCGTTGAACTCTGGGTTTCTGCCCACTCTTGGGATGGCTGGTGGCCACTGAGAGTGCGCTTAAACCCCGAGCGTTCTTGATCCCTCATCTTTCAGCCTCCGGTCTCTCACTATCTCGAAAGGAAAGTGATTGGGACCGTCAGGTCTCTCCGTCCTTCAGCCTCCGGTCTCTCACTATCTCGAAAGGGAAGTGATTGAGATCGTCAGGTTTCTCTGGACCCTTCAGCCTCCGGTCTCTCACTATCTCGAGAGAGACGTGATTGGGACCGTCAGGTCTCTCAGCTCCGCCTGGTTATCAGGATCAGCGTTCAGCGCTTTACCACTAGATTCGTCTAGGCGAGATGCTGCCGGAATTCCTACTCGCACCTTAAGCCGAGTTGTCCCGGTAACCTTACCAGACGCTCCAGTGTTAAATACTGTTTGCTGTCTGTACACTCCAGCTTGCTCAGCTCCGCTTGATTGTGCTCAGCTACTATTCTATCACATGCCATGTATTTACCTGATATGTTAACACTTGACATGCCATGCCATTATTTCATACCTGTCTTTTACATGCTACTATCTAACACCTGTTTGTACCACCTGGCAACTGAAGTGTTATCACCTGACACCAGACCTGCTACTTCTTGGCAAGGCCCCTTATTATGACATGACTTGCCACCGGACTAATATCAATCTCTTGACTTGATTGGTCACCTGCCAAATATCATCCTCCTGTCATGCTATCACTTGACACCCGGCATGATATACTTGACCTGTGATTATCTCATTTACGGGAATACTATACTTGTTATCCTGCATTACATGCAGTGACTTGAATCTTGTACTTGTTATCCTGTATTATATATACAGTGACCTGAATCTATAGTACTCATGTACTTCTGAACTCCTGATCATGTCTTGTACCTGCTATTCCCGTAAATTGATAATCACATATTAAATTCTAATAAGACAACTTGCACCCGGTTTGGGGGAAACTGATGGGCCCTGATTAATCATGTTTATGGTGGTCTTATCGAGCCGCGCGTGGCCACATACTTGAGGGATCACCTGGCGGCCACCAGGGATTCCGTGGGGTGTGCTGGCACCCCTACTCCTGTTTATTCCTGCCGGGTATGCACACGCCCTAGGCCTATTTCTATGGGATCTGCGATACTCTATTCCTGTTCGGGCGTAAATAAGTCCCGGTACCTAGCGGTACGTTCCGTCTCAGCACCGGATACTCCTGAACCGTTGTCCCGGGCATGTACGGGGCCATCCGAAATATGATTCATCGATCTTTATCAGTTTCCAAATAACTTGCTTTATAAGTTGTAAGTGGAGGTATGTGGAATGGGACGCATACCGAAGCCCGCAACTTAGACGGCCCCAATTATAATAAAATGCGAATATGCGATTTGCTGTGCCGTTTTGTAACTCGGGTTGTATGTGCTTGGATTATGGTGACATGGGATAAAGGTATATAGATGAGGGTTTCCTTGTTTGGATTATTCCTTCGAGGTACTAATCTCATGGGGCCGTGACCTAAGCTTGTACAATCGATTTTGCTCGTAATCGGTTTTATTCGGTTTATCAGTTTTTATCTGTGTTATGTTAGTGTAGGAGATATCTGGTGTTGCCCTATCTACTTTACTTCTCATCTCTTTACCTTCTCTTATCTTATCATACCATGAGTAGTTCCTGCTTGATATCACTTGTTTATATCTACTTGCTCCTGCATACTTACCTATGCTCGCCACTTGGCATTCGTATCACCACTCGCCTGGGGGGTTCTATCTGACTCCCCTAGATCCTCATGTCCAGGTCATGGAGCTTGGAGCGTGTGGATTCTCCCAGTTGCTGATCAGAGTAGCGCAGCTGAAGCATGGATCCCCAACAGACCGTTTGGAGCCTTATCCTTCCAGGCCCCCTGTGCGCCTCTCGAGTTTTCCTTTTGTAAACTCGTGAGTGCCTTTTATACTGTTCATTCTTGTACATCCCTTTGTATTCTCGCATTTGCGCTTATCGGTGATGTAATATTTGTCACCTCTGGTGATAACTTTGTAATTGTACTCATGTGTTGGAATGTATAATGCACCACTTGCTTCCGTACTCTGATTCTTGCCTGTATTGATGCTTAGCGTATATACGTGAGGGTATTTCTGACCTGCGTATGTACGTTGCAGTAACGTCTCCGTACCAGCCGGGATCGGGGCGTTACAAAATCAGAGGCCTAATCGGGACCACGTCGGGAGAGAATAAATGTTCGCATTGAGGGTTCGAATCGGAGAGTCGTGAGGAGCTTGTGCTTTAAGCGACTCGACCAACCGGTTGTACCAACTGCGGGGAACTAGACGGGACTTTGTTAGCTTGTGCTTTGATATATTGACAAGGTAGGCTCCAGATGAGTCCATGCCAGGGACTAGGATCAATCTCAGCCATCCGTTTGGGCAGTCGGCAACGTACTAAAATGGTTGGGACGCTCAATTATTTTTCTTCTCTTTGGCAAGATCATCATCATCATCAATCATCAAATGTGATGTGCGCCGAGTACGATGAAAAAAATGGACTGGGCATGAAAATGGTCGGTTGATTACAGGGGAAACAAGAAACTAGATGATCATAATAATGTTTTGCCCATGTCTGAGGCTACATCTACTAACTTCAGTTATAAAATGTCCAAGTCTAAACACCGTACCCTGTAGGGCGTGTTTGTTGCAAGGAAGTGGGCGGAAGTAAAGAAATGGAAAAATATAATTGCTCACTTTCTTATCTATCTAAATACTGAAAAAGAAAAAAATAAGAAAATTCTTTTCCTTTTCTCTTTTCTCTTTTGCACAGTCATTTCCTCACTTACAGAGTGGTACAGTTAATTTTGCGGTCATGTAACTCTTATTTGTAATAAGTTGTAGTACAAAACAGTTAATTTTTTGATCATATAAATCTCACTTGTATTCTAATTACAGTTCATTTTTTATTTTTCTTAATTAATTTTTATTTTAATATTATTTTGCGATCAACTTTGTGATCAACTTTTTCACTTCTACATCCACATTACTATCCAAACACTGAAAAAGGCATAACATTTTCTAAATCATACTTCCCAACAATATCCAAACACCGGAAAACTTACTAACCAATTACCAAGTTCCAAAGGGAATTATTACCACTTCTTCACTTCCTCACTTCCACCCTTAACCAAACAGGCCCGTCGTTTCTCCAAAAGATGGGGACTTGTATAAAAAGAAAATGTTCGAGTTGCAAGTTAGCTTGGCCATCTTGGCGGCCCAAGGTGGGGATGCCAACCGGGTTGAACCCAGCATAGCCCGGGCCGAGCACCGTGGGCCAACGGGTGGGGCCGAGCCGAGCTGAGCCCGCCGCGCCAAAAGGCCCAGGTGTTGCTCGGGCCCGGGTGACCCGACCCGGATCCGAACCGGGCCAGCCAGCCTTTTATTAAAAAAATTAGAAATATAAAAGTTCAAAAAAAACCTAAAAAATAAAAATTCTAAAAAAACTTAAAAACTACTAAGTTAGAAAATTAACAAAAAAATTACAAGTTGTGAAATGAAAATGTAAATTTTTTATTAATGATCCAATAAAATAGATAAATGAAAACAAATACAATTGAAATATAATTAATTTTTTTAAATTTATCATTCATAAATAAAAAAGTACAAGTCTTCAAACATTTTATCATCATAAATAAAAAAAAATTACAAAATCTTCATTAATTCTTCTTTTGGGGAGTCTTTGATGAGATCGTCAATTGATTTATTTTCACTTCTCTTTTCTGCATCCAGCCAATCCTTCTCGCATATGGTCATCTCGATTGCATCCGACACTAAACGATTCCTCATATCAGTCAGCACTCGACCACCTATATTAAAAGCAAAATCTGATGCTACTATAGATGTCAAAGAAGTTAGTAAATCATTTGCCATGATGGAAAGCATAAACTAAGTTGATACTTGTGATTTCACCATACCAAAATATCAAAATTACCAAATCCTGAGTTTGGATCGATCTCAGGAGTTGCGACACATTGGATATAATAATGAAACTTATTTAAAGTGTCAGAGGTTCCAGATATTTTAGGTACTGATAAGAGACATGAAAATAATGAACTTCTACTCGTAGATCATAAGAATATTACAAATAAACCGCTCCAACGGCTCTTTAAGCCTTGGAGTTGCAAGTCGGGCCAGACCGCATTGCAGATAAACCCCTCCCAACTGCTCAAAGAGCCATTGGAGTTGCAGGTCGGGCCGCATCTTTCTGCCCCAACGGCTGTTAGAGCTACTAGGGAGCTCAGGCCTGGCACGACTTGCCCGGGCCATAGGCCACCATAACCAGACGCGAGTCCAGCAGTAACACCCCAAAATTCTAAATCTTGATTTAGTACTTGTTAAAGAGAATAAACTGATTATCTGAGACAACGACCGAATTAAGTAGGTGTAACAATGGATATTTAAAAATCCCGTGAAAGAAAATTTTGAAAGGGGGAAATATGGGTATTTGATACACACACACATGTTATGTATATGTAAAACTTTGTGCATATGATCATTCTTGTATGAATACATGTTCATATATATTTTGTACTTTTCAATATATTGTTCATACAAATATGTGTAATAAAGTGGCATATGAGTACAATGTGTAAAATACAAGAAAATAAAGCACTTGCCAAAAATAAAAAAATATACAACCACGAGAATTATTATATTATTTTTCAGGGTTAGTGAAGAAAGTAGGCGTGCATAAGAGGGGATGATGTAGGGTTAGGATTTAGCTTGGATAATGAGATTACATGTGGCTTGAGGAGAGAATAGAGAGAGAAATTTATATATGGTAAATAAATTGAGAGAAGGATATGCGTAAAACGAGGAGAGATTTTTCTCATCCTTCTCCTTCATTTCCTAGGCTAAATAAGTCCCCTTTTCATCTTCCTCAATCCCTCAAAAACCCATAGATCTCTCACCCCCCTCCCTCTCCCGCCCTCCCTCCCTCTCAAACCCTCTTTCTCCCTAACCCCCCTCCCCCCCTCACGGATCTAGGAGGTGCAACCAAGGGAGGGCCGCGCCTGGCCGCACATGCGTAGGCTGCCACCGGTGGCCTGGTTGATAGGGTGGTCGGTGGTCTCTCTTGCTTCCCTACCCCCACACCCTCTCCTCCTCTTGGTAAGTTCAAAAATCCTATATTTCTCTCTTAATTCCTCTTCCTAATTCACTTCTCTTTTCTTCCGGTGATGGCTGACCATGATACTGACAGCGAGGTGGAGGTGCAGTGGTCACAGAAAGGAGGATACCGTGGTGAGGGAGTTATGCTAATTTTCAGATTTTGATCTCCTTGACCTTAACTTGCATCTATATAAATCATGATTTATTTATTGTTAATTGTTCTTAAAATTAGTGAAAAGGAATCGTTCCCCCTAGCTCAAATTTGTGAAATTATTAGCATGGTTTCGGTCTACCTCTAGAACTTAGAATCTTGAGGTGTATGTTACAAGTGTAGATTGTGTGTGATGGTGTGATTCATATGGTTGTGGAGAAGGTGTTATAGGTTGACAGGATACTATTTAACATGTATATAGGTACCGAGCTAGCAAGCTAGATGTTGATATTTTTGTGTAGAAATTATTCCTTTGTGTAGAAAAATATAATATGTTTATGTGTCGTCTTTAAGTGTAGCTTAGCGATAATTATAAGTTATGAAATAACTAACGTAAGTTGGCTCTATTTCCATTGCAGTGGATTTCAGTGCAATTTGGTGTCCTCATTTCGGGGAGTCTCCTTACTTCTAGGGTAAGGACCATATTAACGGTGTGATGAAACTAAGAGCGCTCTCATTATTCTCTGTAGTTAGATATTTGAGTGGTACACTATAGGAAATTATGGTTACTTCATAAATACGAAATTGTTAACATGCAAACTTATAATTCTTCAGTTTTTGTGTAACCTTGTCATTTTGCGTATTATTATGAACTAGATAGTTATGATGACTCTTGGGTTATAATTGACCATTTTGCAAATTTTGGCCTCTCTTAAAAATATTTAAAATTATTTCACGGGCAAAAACTTATGAAAAAATCAATATGTATCTTTACAAATTCTCCCATTTAGATTGGTATCCTTAGAATAGATCAATTATCCTTATGACCTGTGTATTCTTTATGTTGAAATAACAGGAAGTCGAGTGGCACTGGAAATTCATGTGCACACGATGAATGGATAACTCATAGAGAAACCTTGCAGTATCATGTCCTACAACTTGATCATCCTTGAGATTTCTTGGTTGATCATAGTGAATTCCGCTGGGAAGAGGAATAATTACCTGTCTAACAATGATGTCTTGCCTTAGACCTTAATGAATTTCAATTACCCAACAGAACCCCTTTTACAATTATGATGAGTGAACTTCTGAATTTAAGAAATTTATTATAGGTATGACTATTGCTCAGTGCACCTTAGAACTGGTATCTAGTTGTGATTCTTAATTCAGAGTTGAGTGTTGGCCCCTTATTGTGAGCCACATTATGAGTTCACACGGGACTTTAAATTAAGATCCTGTGATTACCAAACATGCCAATCAGTTGCTCTTTCGATACTTGTCAAATCTTGTTTCAACTCGTAGAGTATGATACATAATAGGATATGTATCCCTTCCTTTCCTTTTTGTATTTTCACTGAAGCTCTTGGGACCGTTACAGTTGGTATCAGAGCTTAGGATGTAGGATAGGAACTAGATTTAGAATAGTGGCTATAGAAAGAGGGTTGATTGTTAGGACTAATTACCATGGATGATATGCATGTATGTGTGTTTTACATGTACGTGATTGTGTTGTTTGATATAGAAAATTTAAAAGGGGTAGGAGTTCTTACGTGAATAACTAATCTTAAATGCAGGATATTTGTCACTGCCTTATGTTTGGATTACGGTACCCATATGTCATGATTCAGATATGCTCTGCTGGGGGCGTGGGCCCTCAGTATGAGCTGCCAGTGATATGAGATACTGGAGTAAGGAATGATTAAAATATCAAACGAGTCAAGATTAATTTGAATCATAAGGACATAGTATAGAAGTGATCAAGGGACAATGAATTTTCGAGGCGAATGATTGAAAAAGATATTTCATAAAGAAAGATTTTGTGATATGCCGAAAAATGTGAGACTTTTATGCTTACTTATTCAGGTACCAAGTTTCGAGGACGAAACTTTTGTAAGGGGGTAGAACTGTAACACCCCGAAATTCTAAATTTTGATTTAGTACTTGTTAAAAAGAATAAATTGATTATCTGAGGTAAGGACTGAATTAGGCTAGTGTAACAATGAATGTTTAGAAATTCTGTGAAAGAAAACTTTGAAAGTAGAAATATGGGTGTTTTATAGACACACACACACATATGTATGTTATGTATATGTAAAACTTTGTGCATATGATCATTCTTGTATGAATACATATTTTGTACTTTTCAATATATTATTCATATAAATATGTGTAATAAAGTGGTATATGAATATATTGTGTAAATACAAGAAAATAAAGCAATTACCAAAAATAAAAAATATACAGCCATGAGAATTATTTTATTATTTTTAGAGTTAGTGGAGAAAATAGGTATACATGAGAGGGATGATTTAGGGTTAGGATTTATCTTGGATAATGAGATTACATGTGGCTTGAAGAGAGAAAAGGGGGAGAAATTTATATATGGTAAAATAAATTGAGAGGGGGGTTTGTCTAAAATGAGGAGAGATATTTCTAATCCTTCTCCTTTATTTCCTAGGGCTGAATAAGTCCCCCTTTTATCTTTCGCAAACCCTCAAAAACCCATAGATCTCTCTCTCTCTCTCTCTCTCTCTCTCTCAAACTCTCTTTCCCCCTAAACCTCTCTCTCCCCCTCTCGAATCTGGCAGGCGCGGCGAGGGGAGCCGCGCCTGGCGCGCACGCGCAGGCTAGCTGCGCGCGCAGGCCGGCGATGGCAACCTGGTTGATGGGGTGGTCGGTGGACCCTCTTGCTCCCCCACCCTCACACCTTCTCCTCCTCTTGGTAAGCTCAAAAACCTTACCTTTCTCTCTTAATTTCTCTTCCTAATTCATTTCCTTTTTCCCGGTTATGGCCGACCATGGTACTGACGGCGAGACCGAGTTGCAGCGGCCACGGAGAGGAGGAAACCATGGTGAGGGAGTTGTGCCAAATTTCATATTTTGATCTCCTTGATCTTAACTTGCATCTATATAAATCATGATTTATTTATTGTTAATTTCTCTTAAAATTGATGAATAGGAATCTCTCCCCCTCGCTCAATTTTGTGAAATTATTAGCAAGGGTTTCAGTATACCTCTTGAAGTTAGAATCTTGGGGTGTATGTTACAAGTGTAGATTGTGTATGATAGTGTGATTCGTATGATTGTGAGGAAGGTGCTAAGAGTTGATAGGATACTATTTAACATGTATATAGGTACCGAGCTAGCAAGAGATGTTTCGTGTAGAAATTATTCCTTTGTGTGGGAAAATAATAATATGTTTATGTACCATCTTTAAGTAGCTTAGCAATAATTGTAAGTTATGAAATAACTAACGTGAGTTGGCTCAATTTCCATTGGAGTGGATTTCAGTGCAATTTGGTGTCCTCATTTCGAGGAGTCTCCCTACTTCTAGGGTAAGGACCATATTAACAGTGTAATGAAACTAAGAGTCCTCTCATTATTCTCTGCGGTTAGATATTTGGGTGGTACACTATAGAAATTTATGGTTACTTCATAAACATGAAATTGTTAACATACATACTTATAATTCTTCAGTTTTGTGAAACCTTGTCATTTTGGGTATTATTAAGAACTACATAGTTATGATGACTCTTGAATTATAATTGACTATTTTGCTGATTTCGGCCTCTCCTAAAATATTTAACAATATTTTATGGACAAAAACTTATTAAAGAAATCAATATGTATCTTTACAAATTCTCCCATTTAGATTGGTATCCTTAGACTAGATCAATTATCCTTATGACCCGTGTATTATTTATGTTGAAATATCATGAAGTCGAGAGTGACACTGAAAATTCATGTGCACACGATGAATAGATAAGTCATAAAGAAACCTTGCAGTACCCTGTCCTACAACTTGATCATCCTTAAGATTTCTTGGTTGATCATAGTGAATTCCGCTGGGAAGAGGAATAATTATCTATCTAATAATGATGCCTCGCATTAAACCTTAATGGATTTCAATCACCCAACAGAACCCCCTTTATAATTATGACAAGTGAACTTCTGAATTTAAGAAATTTATTGTAGGTATGGTCATTGCTCGGTGCACCTTAGAACTGGTATCTAGTCGTGGTTCTAATTCAGAGTCGAGGATTGGCCTCTTATTGCGAGCCTCATTATGAGTTCACACGGGACTTTAAATTAGGATCCTGTAATTATCAGATATGTCAATCAGTTGCTCTTTTGATACCTGCCAAATCTTATTTCAACTTTCATAGAGTATGATACATAATAGGATGTTTATTCCTTTCTTTTCTTTTTGTATTTTCACTGAAGCTCTTGGGACAGTTGCGCCAGCCCAAGGGGAGCCGGACCCGGGCCGGGTCTGGCTATGTCTGGTATATTGATCCCAGTTTTTAATCATCGAATTT
Organism: Agave tequilana; assembly: GCA_038442645.1. Classification (NCBI taxonomy): domain Eukaryota; kingdom Viridiplantae; phylum Streptophyta; class Magnoliopsida; order Asparagales; family Asparagaceae; genus Agave; species Agave tequilana. The sequence continues at coordinate 35,827 of JAVJIF010021569.1, forward strand.
TAATCCAATCCAATTACGTTAATCATTCATATAATCCTTATAATCATCTCTTACTTCATAAAAAGTTCGGCAGCACCTTTTCTATAACATAGAGTCTGCTCTGATACATAATATATACTAACCTGATCTTAACATCGATCATATATCTATAAATAACATCCCACGCAGTTATAATAAATTTCGCCTTGACATCACCTATTTATAGATCTCCAAATTCAATCATGTGAATCCAACTCAATTAAATACTTACTCGAGAGTATTCTTCTTGATATTACAATTTAACACAAGCCAGCTCAAAATCATATTCATATAGAATTTGTGCACATGTATATATATATTATCGAACCAAATCACACATAATCGACTATTTAGTCTAATCTATTACATCAACTCTATATATACATATAAACAAAATACTCAATTATAAACTAAAAGCTTGGTAGACCCACACAATAAATGCTTTGAGTTCTTCCAGTGCTCTACCCTTACTTTTAGCCGATCTTTATCTCCGACTTGTCTTGAAAACATGAATTTATGGGGGAGTGAGCTCGACGGCTCAGTGAGTAAGATTAAGCCAATTGTTACAATTAACATGTATTATTAATATATAGTGTACATGAATCATAAAAGTGAGTGATCGAGAATATAAGTTGTTTCAACTATATAATCAACTTATTTCAATTTATTGCTCAGATAGTACTAATGTGTGTATAACAATAAATGTCAGGGTTTTCGTCACAATTCATTAACTTTGTGTTCCGATGTCAAGTCAAGAGCTATTTATATTGTCATAGTGTAATATAGATTTTAATGTCAACCATACCATACTCAAGATGTCCACTATACAACATACAAATAACACACCTGATACACACATAGTGTACACACAGTGTACATGCACACCCATCAATTATACACAACAATATTTCACTGTCTTCAACTCCTATCGGATTCCTTCAGTCCCTTCCTCCACCCGTCTTCGACTCTACCGGATCTCTTCGGCCCCTTTTTCTACCCGTCTTTGATTTCTAGCAGATCCCTCCGATTTCTTCCTCCTTAAGATACAAACCCCAACGCAGACACTGTAACGCCCCGATCTCGTAGGTACGGGGACGTTATGACGACGTACATTGTAGGGCGGATATACCCTCACGTACGTATGCTAAGCCTCAGTAAAGGGAATAACCTCCATATACACAAAAGTTCGAGCATTAAATAAGTACAAGAATACCTACAGAAAGATCAGTGAGCATGATAGATAAAGAAATATGGACAAATAAGGAAATAAGATAAAATAATCAAGATACCTATGAATAGCATAGGTGACGAGTCTCCTATGTGTATCCAGTGAAATATCTAATACTGCGATATCTCAGATTACCAATCTGGGCACGCAAACTCAGGATCATCAGAAAGCAACCTAGTGAGTGGTAAAAGACACATTCACCACTAATTTCACGAAGAATTCAAATCAGCAAAACAACATTAACTAGTTCTATCAAGAACTGTTATCTGTAAAAACATGCATGCTCATCACATCAAGAGTCAATACAAGAGTTATCATCAACTAACACATGTATCCACATCATATCAAGAGTTTGACACATATTAAACACATTAATTAAAACAATCACATCATGTTTAAATTACTCATAATTAACTAACTTCCTCATTTATATACATTCATGTAAAAATTATCAGTTCTCTATGAAATTAATAATATAGTTGTTATCATTTAGAATTTACTCTAGATTTACTGGAACCCCACTCATCTTCAAGTCAAGTGTTCTACAAGAGATTCGCACCGAGCATCACCTCGTGTTTCTTTTCCAAGTACACCACATTGGACATCAGTATGTCAATTCTCCTATTTTGATATTCTTAATATTAGTAGTAATCAACACCACATATACAAACATTTTATATGAATTTCAAGTGGATCATAACTACAATGTCTCCTGTACAAGAGAAATATTTCATAGTTACTTACTACTACTAGATTCTTACCTATTTGAGAATATATCAAATTATTCTTTGATTAATTAAATAAGTATGGTTAGTGGAGTATGTATTTTGTATACCCGTCTCTTTTATCCCTCCATCCTTATGAATAAATTAGAAATTTATTTATTTCTATTTTCCCTATAAATCAAAAGTTATGATCTCCTAGATTATCGAGTCCATAAAATAATATTAAATAATAAATGGAAATTATAATACTAATACTTGAATATAAAAGTATTTGAGTGCTGCATAACTGATACTTAATAATTTATTATGCTTAGACTATAATGATATTTATTTCTCACTGCTTATAACTTCCATCTATATATTATCACCAGATTATCGTTTCTAAATACCGGATATTATCTCATAGCTAAAATTAAAATATTCATTAAGATTATTAATAATCAGGTTGTTACACCCAAGCCAACCCAGGCCGTGCCGAGTGGATTGTCAGGCCGAGCCGGCCCACTTGACACCTCTAACTCAAGGGTGATAGCTAAAATTTTATTTATCATACTATTCACTTGTTTAGTTTAGTTGTTATTCACATATTCACTGTGACAGATTGAGAGATGTGAAGAGAGCTGGTAAAACATATGATTGTCCCAAGTTCGAAGCGTGTCTATTGAAAGTTGGTAAATCTTGCGTAAGATGAATTTTTATTTTCATAATTTACTTTTTTGCTTTCTTCTTTTTTTAGGAGTAATGGTGAGCTAGAAAGCAGTGATTGTTGAAACCTGATGAGAGTAACTATAATTCTATCACCATTATTTACCACTAATTTTCAGTGTTGTGCGACTTGTTGATACTCTCTTACAAATTAGGTCATAATTTCTCTGATGAAAATTAAACAAATAATTTGGGCAGGCCTCCATTGGGTTCCTCGTTGGGACACTATTTTGAAAAACATTTCAAATGACAAAAAGGGAAATACACGAGACAAAAGATAATTTAGTTATTGACACAAAAAATCAGGGCGAGAAAAAATTTAGCAAGAAAGGATTGATTATCACGTTAGTAAAACTTTTCTAGCGGGCACCCTGTCTTTTTAGAAAACTTTTAATTGCTAATTTTCTTTTCCTTTTCTTCTCATCTCCTATGCAAACTTTTCTGTGGTGCTCTTTGTTCTTACAAGCAATCAAATAGCCTTTATAAACATGGGAAAATTAACAACAATATATGAAAAAAAAAAAATTTATTTTAATCAGATAAGCATAGCTCAAGTGGTATGACTCTTTCCTCTACTTACAAAGATTTTCAAATTAAAGATTAAAGGGTGCTTTATCTGAAGTTCATTATACAATAAGAGAATAAACAATTTCATAGCCTATTTAGCTGAAATCAATGTTCCTTCCTTCATTTTTTTTTAATGTGATGTCTTTTTAATTTTTCAAGTGTCTCCCACCTCTTTGTGATCTTCCTTTTTTAGATACCTATCCTGTTAAAAAAATAATAATAATAATTAAATAATGAAGGAAAAAAAGAATAACTAGAGGACTCAACCATCAGGTCCCCCATCTCTCTTGTCTCTTGTCTCATGGTTGGATCAAACTGCATTGTTTTAATTCTTTTGGCTGATTTTGAGGAGGTAGGGTCAATTTCCATAGGTGAGAATTTGCATGTTATTAGAGAGAGAGAGGTTATAAAAAAAACCAATATATTTTTCATAGACACCATCACATGTAATAAAGTTATAAATTTAATAAACCATCACTTTCATTGTCCCCAGCTAGGGTTTCTATCAGCTACTAGAGACAAGGGATGGAATATAATGATTGTTTAATTAAAGAAAGAAATGTATTTTTAATTGGTAATGCTCCACAAAAAGGCACAAAATTAAAGGCACCTCCTTTTCCCTTGAAATGGACTAAACCTGCCAATTAATCTTAAACAGTGTACTTTTTAATCTGATTGCCCCTTCTCTTTTTATTGATGACACAAAAAGCCCAGACAAAAGAGTACCATGGGGCACTGTGTTGCTTTCATTAGCCGTCCTGTTAATATCACTGATGGTATCTGACAGTTTTCATATTTTTTAAATTCTTATCATAACATTGACAGTTTAAAGGCTGTGTAAGTTGAAAAGTAAAATTTGAAATCTAATAACAGGTAAAATATTAGTTTTTTCCCCCCCTGTTGGTTGTTTGATTTTCAAAGCACAGAAAAAGTTATGGTTATGCCCTGACTCAATTTTTTTACTAATGTAATCGACATTTTTTGAAAAATCTGACTTTGTTCCTCTCTCTACTTGAAAACAAGTGAAACCTAATAATGTGTCAGAAACCAACTAGAGTTGATGTGATGACAAATTTCAAAATTGTGACTTTACTAGTTAAACACGTCGATATTAGTGTAGTGATAGAGTTTTAAAATAGCATCACAAATTCAAATCTCTTCAGAGTCATATTTAAAAAGAAAATTAAAAAAAATACTGCCAGGTGAAAACCACAGTTTCATTTTGGGGAGCAATGATGTCGGTTTTTGTAACGGTCCCAGTTTTCATAATATTTCCATATACATAAACAGTATATTGATCTCCATATTATCATAACCATCTCCAAAATCCTTGAAAATTTTGTCAGCACTTCCTCTGTAATATAGAGTCCACTTAATACATTGACACATATAGTTCTATATTTCTCATCAACCAGATATGTATATACAATATCACATGCAGTGATATATCACAATTTCGGCTTGACATCGCCTACTTAAAATCTCACACATTTATCATATGGATACAACACAAGATGACCAATCAAACACTTACTTAAGAATTTTCCTTGGTATCACCATCTAACACAAGCCAACTCAAAATAATATTCATAAAAACTTATACACAAGTCTACGTATATACATCATATATGCAACTATTCAGTCTAATTATAATATCAACTCTATGTACATGCATATAACCCCATTACTTAATTACAAATCAATATGGAAGCTTGATAGGCCCACACAATGAATGTTGTGCACCCTTCCAGTGCCCTACCCTTACCTTTAGCTGCTATTTATCCCTGGCTTGCCCTGAAAAATATGAAGCTATGGGGGGGGTGAGCTCGACAGCTCAGTGAGTGGAGTCAATCTCATTCATAATTGTAGCATGGCATTAACGATGTATATTGTTCATGATACATGAAAATAAGATGAATGCGGTACATGAAGTATGTGATACTGAATGCTTTTACTTGATTGTATATTTACTTTCAGTTACTGTTCAATTGATGCTGATAACTGTACACATGACCAGTATCAGATGTCTCCAATACCATATACGATAACACATCCAACATACCCTTAGTGTCACGCACACACACATACATATATGTCACACATAGCCATTCATTCTCAATCATTTGTAAAGTTGCATATATATGTATCGTAGCACCGTCTTCGCACTCCGCCCGTGTAATACGGGTCCCTTCCTCCATATATATACGCACATTTATATAGCACCGTCTTCGCACTCCGCCCAGCATACGGGTCCCTTCCTCCTGATATATATACACATTTATATATAGCACCGTCTTCGCACTCCGCCCTGCATACGGGTCCCTTCCTCCTTTCCATAAGGTATATATACACATACATCATATACACACAATACCGGCACATTCAATTTCATAAGACTCATATATTAGGTGTAACGGCCTAAATTTTATCTATTAATTATTATTTCCTAAGTATATTAAGCGTCAGCTAGATAGGAAAATATTTTTTTATGATTCCTCTTTCTTTAATAAATACCAATAGTAATAAATATAATCATGGAATTCGTATTTATTTTTATGTTGTCATTTTGGGATTTATGGCACAAATGGGAATTCATAGAATATATATATTGGTATTTTATGACAACATGTATATGATACTAGGGTATATAGGAGTATACCCTAAATAATTGCATTTAGGTATATTTAATGGTATTTCCAATAAGAGTATACTTAGAGAAATACTAAGTATTGTAAATAAAATTTTTTATTGACTTCTAGTTAGTGGAAGAGTTAGGTTGCATGAAAGGGGTGAAGTGTAAGGCTAGGATCAATTTGATCCTAGCCTTGGCCAAGTGGCAAGCTTGTGGGGAGGATGCCTTGCTAATGTTTGGGTTATTAGGGGCTTTTGTGCATAATGGGCAACCCCATTACCTCAGAACTGAGAAGAGTTCTCTTCTCTGTAAAACAAAATTCTCCACACCTGAAACCTAAAAATCCTCCTCCCTCACAACTCCCTCTCCCTCTTTCAGTTAAGCCTCGGCCGGAGCCAAGGGCTGTCCTCACGCCTCGCGCCACCACGCGGCCACGCCCAGCCGTGCGCGACCGCGCACAGCCTCGCGCGACCGCGCAGCCGTGGAAAGCCCCGCGATCGCGGCAATACCAGGCCGCGGGTCGGCCTGGTTTCGTCGGAGGAACCTCCTGTTGGCCGGAGTCGAGGAGAAGAGCCTGAACTTGGGTGGTGGAAGGGGATAGTTTGAAACCCTAATTTTTAGATTGTCCTAAAAACTCCCAATTTTCAGAAATCGAAATTGGGTAAAGGTAAATTCATGCTCCACTATTTCCTCCCTCTTGTGAGTTATTTTATAACTAATAGATTCATTGTCTTTTGCTAGGAAATTGAGTAAAGGGATTGATCTAAGATTCCAAGTGGGGAACCCATCTATAATTGTGAGTAAATTTCCATACTCACTTTACACTTTTAATTTATGAATCATATATTTGAAAATTTATGTATGTGATGAAAAGGAATTTGAAGAAAGTGTAATAGAATGGTGTAGAGTAGCATGCAAATTAATTCTACATGGAATTGGTACTATAATTACTCTCTTTTCATTAGAAGGTAGTTGCATGTCATGTATGGTGATGCATAGGTAAAGTAAGTAGTGATGGATGTTTGCTAGAGTGTAAATATGCCTTAGTAACTATGTTGCATGTTACGTATGTGTGATACTAAAGTCACTAATCATGATACCTAAGCATTTCCGCATGAATCACAATTGTACAAATTACTATGGTTATACTTATATAATAGCATGATTGGGTATGTGGGTGATACGTGAACACGTCGGTTATGTAATCTTATCAAAACATACTAATTGGGTAACTTATGCAAAAGTACACTTTGATATGCTATATGTGTTAGTGTATGATATATTGATTTTTTTCCTATGATTGTTATATAAGGAGGAAGGGGCCGGGCGGGAGCCGGTAGGAGGGGGGAAGACGGTGAGAATGTTTGTGCATTCATATTATTTATATAAGGAGGAAGGGGCCGGGCGGGAGCCGGTAGGTGGGAGAAGACGGGGATCATGGGGGATCACGTATATACACATGAATACGTATGCTTATGCTATATTTATATGTCTTGTTGCATTTCTAGGAGGAAGGGGCCGGGCGGGAGCCGGTAGGCGGGAGAAGACGGGGTAAATTAGCACCCTATGATTAGGGTGATATGTGGATGTGTCCTAGTAAGTAATTGAAGCATTGTATTATCGGTAATTAATGAGAAAATGAAAATGATTAGTACAGGCTAGGGCAAGGTAAGAACTTGTGCATAAGTCTATGGGGAACTTTTAGTAATCATAAAGAAGGCTAGCAATCATAACTTGCAATTGTTAAATCGGATAAGGAAGTACCTATATTCATGTAAAATTTAATATTCACGATATCATTTGTATAGTGGTTACGAAATTTACTCGCTGAGCCGTCGAGCTCATTCCCTTCATTTTGTTTTCCTTTTCAGGTCCGGATAAAGGTAAAGACCTAATGTAGCTTGGAGTAATTATGAGCATGATGGCATGTCTTACAAACTATTATTTTTGCTCACTATGTGCATCTATGTATGTTTAATTCGGAGATTCCTAGTCAAAAGTGTTTTGATGCTATTATCCCATGTAACCCTCATCTTGTATTAATTGTAATTGGAACTTGTGGTGCTTGGGATGTTATAAGTTTATGTATGGTGAATCATGTTGTGGTTTCATGTGATGTTGGATGCTTTTATAGTTATGTATGGAAAGCATATGATATAAAGGATATTGTGGGAACTTTTTATGGTTGTAATATGGTGTTATTGGAGATACTTTATACTTTGAGATATATAGGCCGTGTGGCCGAAATCCTTTTTGGATATAAGTAGGCCTTGGAGCCGAAATTGTTATTCTTGTATGAGGGAAAAAGGTGAAATTTTAGAGGAGATGCTGCCGAAATTTTTAATAACTATTCTGTATGAAGAAAGGAATCTGGGAATAAAGATGTGTTATAGACTAATCTTGCTTATGAGAAGCTGGGACCGTTACATTAGGCACATCATTTCATATATGGAATGATACTCACAATTAGTACTTACTCATCACCTTGTATTCTTATGCGATATCCGCACAATTGCCTTGACCAAGCATATCACCGATATATATAGATATGTACCGAATCAAGTAACATACACCAATCATATTCATGTCAATCATAATGAATTCTATTCCGTAACATGCATGTCAATGCCAATGTACACCATACTCCAAAAATGTAAGCCACATATGCAAATAGGTAAGATGCTATATTAAACAAGTTATTATCCATATTTGTAATTAGGTATAATGCAATCCAATTCATTAAAAACCCCACTCACCTTTGTCTAACTTCGGTTATCAATCCTGCGGATACGTAGCTCTCGATTTTACGATCGCAATGGTTCGAGAATCGCTCGAATCCGACTCCGGATGGTCAAGTTATCACCCAAAAACCAAACCAACAACTTAAGGTTAGATATCAAATATTCAGAATTATCTGGGGACCCATCATAAATTTTCTGGGGTCTAAAATTTAATAACTGAAACCTTCAAGGGGGTTAATTGGAATTTACCTCTCTTTAAGTGATTGGGTCGGGTTCGGATCTTTAATGGGTCGGATTTGAAACCAACCCGAACCCTCACTTCCTTTTTCTCTTTCCTTTTCTTTCTTTCTTTCTTTTGTTTTTTTTCTTCTTCTCAAAACAGCAGCACAGGCAGCAGCCCTGCTGCCTGCGCGCTGGTCCTTGGCGGCCGACGCTCCGGCCGCCGTGCCTGGCCGGCGTTCGCGCCGGCGGGCCTCCCCGGACCCCCCCGGGGTCGCCGCCGCTCATCCAAGCCAAAGAGAGGGGGGAGAAGAGGAGAGAGATGGGTGGTGAAGCTGTTGGTGCTGCTCCACCCGCGCCCGCGGCCGTGGCCGCCGCGCCTCCGGCCACCCTAGCGCCGCCGGCGCCCCGGCCGCCCTGGCGTCGCCTCCCCTTGCCGCCGGCACAGAGAGAGAGAGGGAGAAGAGAGGGGACTATTAGGTTGGTGGAGAGAGAATGTGAGGGGAAGAAATGAGAGATTTGTTGGCCCAATGGCCTTCCACTCTAGTTTTGATGATGATCAACTCATGTAGTTATATTTACTAATATTCTTGTGTTTCTAAGTTTCAGATCATTAGCAGGATATTAGTGTTGGTGATTAGCTTCAACAAGGTGTTTGGAAGCTTATCATGGTGATTCCGGTGCCAAAGCTTAAAGATCATACCTTTGCACTCGGTGGATCGCATTTGGGAGCAAGTCTACTTGAAGATGGAGATCATCAAGAGAAGACTTAGGTATCCTAGTTAGTTTAGTGTGTTTTAGATCCATTTGTAAAGCTTAGTTTAGTTGATATGCTCAAGTGCACAAACACACACGTTTTATGTTTTAATGTGTGATTTTATGAATAGTTGGATCAAAACAAGTTTTCATGATTTATATGTATAGTAGATGTTTTCTAGTTATACATACATGCTTAACTTATAGACAAACTTATTTTGACATTCCTATTCATGTTTTGGAAAAATCTAGTTTGATAAAAATACAAGTTTTATTTATGATAAAATTGGCAGGACACAAAAATGAATTGATATGATTGATATATGTCTTGAAATTTTATCACAAGTTTAGTTTTCAAGTAAAATGATAAAACATATTTTTGTGGATTTTTTAGAAGTGTTAAAAGATTTTTTTACAAATTTTCTATCTCAAAAATCTGCCCAGAAAAACTGTATTTCAGGCAGACCGGTCGACCGGGACAGTCGACCGGCTGCTGTGTCCGGATATGCACAGGCTGTGCATGTCCGTCGGTCGACCGGGTCACGGACCCAGTCGACCGATATAGAGAGTCTGCTCTCTGTATCTTTTCGGTCGACTGGGTCGGTCGACCGATAGAAGGAAACTGTGTTTCCTCCTTGTTGGTCGGTCGACTGGCAGTCGACCGAAGCCCCAACGGTCATATTTTCGACCGTTGCCGGTCGACCGGGCCGGCGACCGGTGGCTGTCAGAATTGCCACATCAGCCTAACGGCTAGTTTTCTGGTTTGGCCTATATATACCCTATTCATTTGGGATTTTGGCTAAGGTTTTTTAAAAGAAAAATTTCTGGTTTTCAGCAGAGTTTAAAAGAGTTTTAAAAAGAGTTTTTAGTGCTTTTAACTTCTCATCTTTATTGATTTGGGTTTTGGAAAAATCAAAGAAATTGGAATTTGGGATTTTTGTATTGGCATTCATTCTCTATCTTTTACAAGAAATTTCCCAAGTGTTTTTCTTTGTTGCTTGTTTTCCAAAACACCTAGTTTCCACACTTGAGCTATCTTCTATCCTAAACTATTAGGATCTTTGTTTTTGTGGAAAAGAAAGAAAAGAGAAAGAAAAGAGAGTTTGTGGTTTTGGAACCACTTGTTGTAAACACCCTTTTATTTGTGAATCCCTCTTCGGTAGAGGTGATCGGGTGATTGGTTTGTGAGCCTCTTAAGGAGAGGCATTTGTTGTGGTTGGCTACGGGCGTATCCCTCTTCGGTAGAGGTGGATTGTGTGTTGTATTGCCTCGGTGGCATTGTAAGTTGAGAGAGGAGTTAGGGGCTCCTATAGTGGATTAGAAATCCTACACGGTGGTGTAGGCGGGGAAGTAGAGCTAGGGGCTCGAACCTCGAAACAAATTTGTGTGTTTGCGATTGATCCAATTACTCTCAACTCTACTCTCTTATATTTGTGCAAGCATCATTCATTCATTGCATCATATATTTTTGCGTGGGATTGAGCATATTCATACTTGCTTGCATTTGCACCTTGCATATTATTCATATTGTTATATATTGTATATGCTTGGATTGCTTGTGTGTGTGCAACACTTATACTCATCCAACAAGAGCTTCATATAGCAACCTCAACCCATTCAAGGGGAATCAAGAGGTGCTTGTCCAGAGCCTCGCAAGGGGAATTCGGCAACACTTGTTGGATTGTACTAAGTGTTCTTGTAAGATTGTTTTAGCTTCCGCATTTAGCACACTTAGTTTGCATTAAGTTCACTAGATTAGCACTTTCACCTATTCACCCCCCCTCTAGGTGTACTTTCAATTGGTATCAGAGCTAGTGCTCCTGATATTAGGCTTAACATCCTAGGAGTGATCCACTTGCTTGCTAATCTACATTTGCATTTGTTCATTTGCACACATATAGTTTACCATGGACTTCATGACCCCACCTATGTATGATGCTTCCAACACTCTTGTTTGGAAGACTAGGATGTCCATTTACCTACAAACCCTAGGTTTACATGTTTATCTTGCGGCTACCAAGAAATGCTATCTTGGTAACCTCATTCATATAAGGGCCAATGCACAAGCCCTAGAGGCTATTAGAAACACATTGCCTAAAGATTATCTTTTACATGTTTCTAATATTGATTCCGCTTTTGTAGTATGGAATTTATTGACAACCACAACCGCTACCTCCGGGCTTCAAGAACAAATCCAAAAGGAAGAGGAATCTAGTGGAGAATCCGATTCCCAATGCTTCATGGTCCAAGGGAATGACTCCCTTGAGGTACAATCGGAAACTCTATTAGATTGTGATGATAGTGCTAGTTCTTCTAATGATTATATTGATCCCCATGCTTTGAATGAAGAACTTTCATTAGTTTGTGAAAAATTAATTGAGAAGTATAACATTTTGAAAAAGAAAAGTCTAGGCATTAATAATGAAAACAAAAATTTGATTGCTAGACTTGATATTGTTTTGCAAGAGAAAGAGGAGATTGCTAATGAGAAGGATTCATTAAAATCTCAACTTGACCTTGCACTTAAAGAAAATGAACTTTTGAAAAATAAAAATGATTGCCATGTTCCTTTGAAGAAAAATGAGAACTTGTCTTCAAAAGTAGATTTTGTGTTAAAAGAGAATGTTGATTTGAAAAACAAAATTATTTCCATTTCAAATGAATTAAATGCTTGTTTGAAGAAAAATGAGGTTTTGCATAAAAAGATTGATACTCATGTTTGCCATGCTAGTGTAGCCTCATCATCTAGACTACCTAATGCATGTACCTCTTCTTCTAAAATCAATGATGATATTTGTATGTTAAAGAAGAGAGTAGATTGTTTGGGCTCCACTATGAGCCAATGTGCCATGAACCACTCACGGTTGGAAACCTTGGTTCGAAAGAAACAAGTTTCATCTTTTATGCATGCACACCCTCCACGGCATACACATGCTCCTCACGGACACCATCAACACATGTATGCTCATGTGTACTCATGTACACATTGTGGTCGTAATGGCCACCTTGCTAAATTTTGCTTTGATAGATTAAATAATGTAAATTTAGCAAATAAGTTTGTTTGGGTTAGAGAAGGGACTAACCCCCATGGACCCAAGAAGGTATGGGTACCAAAGACCACCCCTCCAATTTTTGATGTAGGTGTGGGGTCTCACATGACGTGAGAGTGTTGACACCTTGGAGTGGATGCGTTCCGGACTTAAAGGAAATCATATGGATGCATCACTTTCAAGGGAAGAGTTGGTGGGAGGACCACCTTATTTTGGAGAATTAGAGAAGTGCCCTCATCGGTTTTGGTATAAATCTCTAACTCTCATATTATTTGTTTACATGCTTTTATGATTCATTATTTATAGCATATCTCATTTGTTTAAGCATATTTTTGATGTCTTTGGATTAGTGTGTAAATTCCATGATTATTAGATCCATGACATACATGTATAGTATTTGAGACACATATGCTCACTTGAATTCATATTTAGTGTTCTCACCGTTTGTTTAGCTATAATGTACATCATGAATCTAATACATGTGAATTTACATAGTAATCATGTTTTAGTTTTATCATGATGTTCTTTTATGATTGTTTTAATGTTTCATGTGGTGATAACATGTTTAAATGTAGATTTTATCAAAACTTGCATTATACTTGTGCAAATAGTGAACTGCAATTGTTTCTTATATGCTTGTTCTTCATGCTCACTTGTATTCACTATATGCACACGTATGAGCTAAGTTTGATGATTCGTTCATTTGCACTTGTTATGTCCATTTGCATGTTTGTGTATTTTAGAATTCAAATAAAATAATTTTTGATGAATCTTATATGTGTTTTATTTAAAAATATGGTATTCATGCTTGTTTTAATGCTTCATGACTTGATTACATGTTTAGATGTTAGTTTTCATTAAGACTAGTTGTATACTTGTACATATAATGGGAAACAAATTAATCTTTATATATGTTTGAGCTTGAATGCATATTTGTACCCATTAGATGTGCTAGTATAGTCTAGTTTTGATGATCCATACTTTTTAGACTTGTATTCATATTTTTGGATTTATAAGAGTTTTTATTTCATGTATATGTTTATTTTGCCAAAACATTAAGATATACATGTATACCTCTTGAGTCATTTGCCTTCAATGCAAAATCTATTTATGGACTCAATTGTGTTTAGGGATATGTATGTATACTTAGTGTAGTGACAATTCATACATATACCTTGAAATGAAATTGATTTTGGATGAAAATTTAGTTTTTCATGTTTCATGTATTATAAGTTTAACCTCAAGTATATGTCTTTCTAGTTCAAACTAATCTTATACATATACACCTTTTTGAGCCACGTGCCTTCATGCATATACTTTGTGGACTCGTTTGTATTTTGGATATGTATGTATACCTTAGTTTATACTAGACATACATATGCCTTGAAGATTAAGTAGTTCTATGATCTTTTGTTTTAGATAAGTATTATTGTTTAAAGGAATTAAAAGAGCTTAATGAAATATTTTTCATAATTGATTTTCACATGTTAGTTATACACTCGTAATTACTACCTTACTCATGTTTTGTTTCTCATGAGTTGTGCTTTATTGATTAGAGTGAATGATTATTATGTGATTTTCATTTCTATGAAAAATAATCTTGTTTTATTCCTTGCTTGAAGGATTTCGTACTAGTTTACAAAACTTTCCATTTTAACTAGTTCGAATTCTTCTTTGTAATATGAGATATACCATGCTTGTTATTTCAATTGGTATCATTGAACTCTTTCAATTGGTGTCAATTTTGATCTTCTTGTATACTCATATAAGTTTTGTATATGTATGCTTACTCTTTCAAGAATATCAATGTCAATTGGTATCTAATTTTCATACATATATTTTTGTTTATGCTAGTGCTTGAGTTTCAATTGTGTTTAAATTGATTACTTTAAATTGGTATCAAGACTATGCATTATTTTAGTTGGTATTTCATTAAGGGGGAGAAAATTTGATGTTGTCTTTTCAATTGGGATTTGACTCTCACTCCCTTGCTTTATGTTAAAATTGAAACTATATTTTAACATTATTGATCTCAAAAGTTTTCAAATTGGTATCAGGTGTTTAAAAGAACATATTCTCTTAATGATGTCAAGATGTTTATGTTGAGTATTTTAATTGGTATTTCAAATTTTGTTTTATGAAAGTTTCAATAGTTTTGACTTACATTGCCTATATGTGTATAGATTCATGTTGAGTGTATCCTATATTGAGGAGCTTGACAACTCTTCTTTATGAGATACACGTGTGTAAGGAGAGCTTCACATCTCTTTTTATGCATTACGTATTTTGTGTTATGTGAATTAGGGCGTGTCTTCCTTTCTTCATGTAATTCATATATGTAGGGAAGCTAACTTAACGTCTTCCTCTTCATGAATGTCTATCTCACATACGATTTATTGATCCATGTTGAATTTCTATTGGTATCTAGATGCACTTCATTGACATATTTTTAATTGATATCAATGTTTTGATGTTTAACCCTTTATTGGTTCTTGATTTAGAACAAAAAGGGGGAGAATAATTTGTTTTTATAATTTTACCCCTTTATTGATGATTGACAAAAAGGGGGAGAAGAATTGGCTTTTGGCTTTTATATGCATGTATTTGTTTTAATAAGTTTATTAAGAATGTGTTGTTTATGTTATTGGTATCTAGAGCTTAGAGTTTGTCTTACTTCATTGGTATCTAGAGCTATAACATGTTTATATTGTTTAATATTTTTTATTTTATTTATGCATGAGTTAAGGGGGAGCTTCTTTGAAGCTTAACTTTAATCCATGCATATATAACTCCATGAGTTTTGTCATCATCAAAAAGGGGGAGATGTTGGCCTAATGGCCTTCCACTCTAGTTTTGATGATGATCAACTCATGTAGTTATATTTACTAATATTCTTGTGTTTCTAAGTTTCAGATCATTAGCAGGATATTAGTGTTGGTGATTAGCTTCAACAAGGTGTTTGGAAGCTTATCATGGTGATTCCGGTGCCAAAGCTTAAAGATCATACCTTTGCACTCGGTGGATCGCGTTTGGGAGCAAGTCTACTTGAAGATGGAGATCATCAAGAGAAGACTTAGGTATCCTAGTTTAGTTTAGTGTGTTTTAGATCCATTTGTAAAGCTTAGTTTAGTTGATATGCTCAAGTGCACAAACACACACGTTTTATGTTTTAATGTGTGATTTTATGAATAGTTGGATCAAAACAAGTTTTCATGATTTATATGTATAGTAGATGTTTTCTAGTTATACATACATGCTTAACTTATAGACAAACTTATTTTGACATTCCTATTCATGTTTTGGAAAAATCTAGTTTGATAAAAATACAAGTTTTATTTATGATAAAATTGGCAGGACACAAAAATGAATTGATATGATTGATATATGTCTTGAAATTTTTATCACAAGTTTAGTTTTCAAGTAAAATGATAAAACATATTTTTGTGGATTTTTTAGAAGTGTTAAAAGATTTTTTTACAAATTTTCTATCTCAAAAATCTGCCCAGAAAAACTGTATTTCAGGCAGACCGGTCGACCGGGACAGTCGACCGGCTGCTGTGTCCGGATATGCACAGGCTGTGCATGTCCGTCGGTCGACCGGGTCACGGACCCAGTCGACCGATATAGAGAGTCTGCTCTCTGTATCTTTTCGGTCGACTGGGTCGGTCGACCGATAGAAGGAAACTGTGTTTCCTCCTTGTTGGTCGGTCGACTGGCAGTCGACCGAAGCCCCAACGGTCATATTTTCGACCGTTGCCGGTCGACCGGGCCGGTCGACCGGTGGCTGTCAGAATTGCCACATCAGCCTAACGGCTAGTTTCTGGTTTGGCCTATATATACCCTATTCATTTGGGATTTGGCTAAGGTTTTTAAAAGAAAAATTTCTGGTTTTCAGCAGAGTTTAAAAGAGTTTTAAAAAGAGTTTTTAGTGCTTTTAACTTCTCATCTTTATTGATTTGGGTTTTGGAAAAATCAAAGAAATTGGAATTTGGGATTTTTGTATTGGCATTCATTCTCTATGTTTTACAAGAAATTTCCCAAGTGTTTTTCTTTGTTGCTTGTTTTCCAAAACACCTAGTTTCCACACTTGAGCTATCTTCTATCCTAAACTATTAGGATCTTTGTTTTTGTGGAAAAGAAAGAAAAGAGAAAGAAAAGAGAGTTGTGGTTTTGGAACCACTTGTTGTAAACACCCTTTTATTTGTGAATCCCTCTTCGGTAGAGGTGATCGGGTGATTGGTTTGTGAGCCTCTTAAGGAGAGGCATTTGTTGTGGTTGGCTACGGGCCGTATCCCTCTTCGGTAGAGGTGGATTGTGTGTTGTATTGCCTCGGTGGCATTGTAAGTTGAGAGAGGAGTTAGGGGCTCCTATAGTGGATTAGAAATCCTACACGGTGGTGTAGGCGGGGAAGTAGAGCTAGGGGCTCGAACCTCGAAACAAATTTGTGTGTTTGCGATTGATCCAATTACTCTCAACTCTACTCTCTTATATTTGTGCAAGCATCATTCATTCATTGCATCGTATATTTTTGCGTGGGATTGAGCATATTCATACTTGCTTGCATTTGCACCTTGCATATTATTCATATTGTTATATATTGTATATGCTTGGATTGCTTGTGTGTGTGCAACACTTATACTCATCCAACAAGAGCTTCATATAGCAACCTCAACCCATTCAAGGGGAATCAAGAGGTGCTTGTCCAGAGCCTCGCAAGGGGAATTCGGCAACACTTGTTGGATTGTACTAAGTGTTCTTGTAAGATTGTTTTAGCTTCCGCATTTAGCACACTTAGTTTGCATTAAGTTCACTAGATTAGCACTTTCACCTATTCACCCCCCTCTAGGTGTACTTTCAAGATTTTGGCCATTTCCCCTTTAAACATTTTCTTTGTTTCCCTCCCTCAATTGACACCTAACACTCAAGTTTCAAGAATTAATCCCAACCATCCATTTCTCATCTCCATGCACCTACTCCCACTCACATTATTTACTTTGGTATTTAGCTAGGTACTTATAGTGGTATTAATACCACAAGAGTATTTCATACATGATCATTTAAAATATTACCCTACTATCTCTCCATATATACATGAATAATTTATATACATGTATTGTGGATATACACCCTCTCCCACGTATGTACATCATTATTTAAAAACATTCAATATATATAGCTTGTATTCACCAATTTAGAATTTACAATACTTATTTTCCATTTCGTGTAACATTAAATAAATTATTATCTCATAATTATATGTTAAACTAGAAATTAATAATAAAAAAATCAGGGTTGTTACATTCTACCCCCCTTATGAAAGTTTCGTCCTCGAAACTTATTGCAATTGGAATAAGTTAGGGTCAAATATTTGTAATTCATCTTCCGGTTCCATGTGGCTTTTACAATTTTACACTTGACTTAAAATCTGCATAGGTTTCTAACTGTAGAATATATCTCTTTCGATTTTTCAGCTCACCCTTTTGTTTGTATGAACATTGGCAGCTCAAAACTTTCAGGTTATGCAAGGAATATAAAAAAAAAAAATCTATGATGAATTGGAACAAGGATTCAATCCTTCTCACGCGGATGTTGCTGATTGCCTTCATGCTTGATATAATAATTTACTTCATAACCAATGGTAGTTCCTTTCAAAAAAATTTCCCATTTTATTTAAGGTCAAATCCCTTCTTAACATCAATCTTGGCCTCAGAACTTTGAAATTCTGAATTTCTTGTGGTGAAGTCAATC
The DNA here is from genome assembly GCA_038442645.1 of Agave tequilana. Classification (NCBI taxonomy): domain Eukaryota; kingdom Viridiplantae; phylum Streptophyta; class Magnoliopsida; order Asparagales; family Asparagaceae; genus Agave; species Agave tequilana. The sequence goes on from JAVJIF010021569.1 coordinate 54,216, forward strand.
GGCATTAACAGATCCAATCTAAACTCAGATGTTCGTTTGGTCTAAAGTATTATGGATTCAAACTATTTTTCTTTCCGATTCGTGTCACAACTATACCGAATATGCCTTAATAACAACTGAAATTTCTAGAGAACTCCAATATTAAATCCTATGTCATATGAAGTGGGTGAGTTAGAGTCTCAATATTTCATCTCTCTGCTCTTATATAATATATTCGACTTGCAGACTCTTCGGCTTTACTAACATCAGAGACATGCTTTCATTTTAATTACTTTACTTTGTAGACTAGAACTTGCATCAGTTCTTCCACATAAAATATATCTGTATTGATCCATCAAAAGAGATAACAAACTCAGAATCTCAGTGGCTTTAAATTAATAGACTGATTATCATTTAATACTTTATCGACTAGACGAAGTTAATTCAATCAGAGAGAGCTAAAATCATGCCCTCCATCCACTTATTCATGCATGTGATGATTACACTATTATCTGATCATCCTTTTTTTTTTTTTGAATTAGTTTCCCACTACAAATTTACCAATTATAGGCAAGCTAACAATCCTTGTATAAAGTTCACACTTATTCGTTAAACTAGACATGTGGCAATCAATTTTTAACTCGTAGGATGTGCTCCTTCGGATTTGTAATGATTTACAAAGGATGTATCATTGCTTTTCATTGCGACTTGAGTTGCCCCAAGAATATGTTGAGAAATGCCAGAGTCATATTTCAGACAATTCATATCTGCCATAAAATTTTTCATTCTTCACAATTATTCGAATTTCTTCAAGAATTTCCTGAACTATGGTGATTATGATTTGAGACCTTAACTATATAAGGATTACCTCATGCTTCCCATTATAATCTATTGCATTTAACATCTTCTCTACTTTACGAAGCCATCTCTCTTTACTTACAAAAGATGAGAAGTTGACCCTGAATTACCTCTTAACTTTATATTTAACTCCATTACTACAACAATAGAATAAGTTTCACACCCTATTCATATGTTCGATGAATAAGTTATAATCACTGATATCATTATCCACTCTCTGGTTTTTTTTTTTTTTTTTAACATAACATCATGGTTTCCACATTAGAGATCATACTGTATCAAATTTCAATTTCACAAGTTTCGAAAGAATTACACTGTGTAAATAATAACTACCCATGTCACAGGTACATCCATACATAAAATTCACAATAAGTTACAATTAATGTTCTCATGAATGTTGTTACTTGATCAGGTTCCGTCCAGTGAACCCAAACACTATTTCATGTTATTTGTCTTGATGTAACTTAGTTTAATATCAATGATAGTTACAACTTGCGGTGAGCACTTGACTTGAATCTGCATACAATAATTGGTTGAGACAGAAGATAAGGATTTCTTATTTATCAATATGATTCACCCAACTGAACAGCCTCTTACTTAAGTGCAAACTTTTAAATCTTTGATAAGGATCTGTATAATATTACTACGCAAGATCGTCTCACAATGTAACTTGCTTCTCAAATTTCACATACAATGATCATGCCACTGTACATACAAAACCAATGACATTCATACCATCAGTCCCTCAGCATACTGGTGGACTCACAATTGTATACACAAGTATGCATTAACCGACTTATTAAACATCAAGGTACCTATGATTCTGTTTCTAGATTCTTCAAAAATATCATCCTCTCTTCATTTCATATTAAAACAGTATAAATTATCCCTATATAAGGATGCTCTTCAAAGAGTATCAAAATCCATAATCCTTTCAGTATGACATATCCCTTATTTTCTTGTATCTGAGACTTTGTTTATCCCACAACCAGATTCTTAATAAGGTTCTTCTGCTCTGATAAATCTTGATTTGCCTGATATTTCAATTACTTTCTTATTCCAGTGTCCCATACCACTGGCAGCTCATACTGAGGGCCCGCACCCCCAATAGAACACATCCGAATCAAGGCATGCGGGTATGCCCTCATTCGAACGTAAGAAAATAATCAATACCACGCACTTCGAGATCGATCATACACGTCAGAACCAACTACTCCCTTAGCATTACCCACATGCAATCACACATTCATTCAAACAATGCACATGTACTTAAACATAAATTCTACTAATCAATCCTGATCTAGAAATAACAATTCTAGGTCACATTCCTATGCCTACACTTTCTAGGCCCTATATCTCAGCCTTACTCCTCATTTCTAAACCTTTTCTCTGATACCAACTGTAACGGTCCCAGTTTTCATAATATTTCCATATACATAAACAATATATTGATCTCCATATTATCATAACCATCTCCAAAATCCTTGAAAATTTTGTCAGCACTTTCTCTGTAATACAGAGTCCACTTGATACATTGACACATATAATTCTATATTCTCATCAACCAGATATGTATATACCATATCACATGCAGTGATATATCACAATTTCGGCTTGACATCGCCTACTTAAAATCTCACACATTTATCATATGGATACAACACAAGATGACCAATCAAACACTTACTTAAGAATATTTCCTTGGTATCACCATCTAACACAAGCCAACTCAAAATAATATTCATAAGAACTTATACACAAGTCTACGTATATACATCATATATGCAACTATTCAGTCTAACTATAACATCAAATCTATGTACATGCATATAACCCCATTACTTAATTACAAATCAATATGGAAGCTTGATAGGCCCACACAATGAATGTTGTGCACCCTTCCAGTGCCCTACCCTTGCCTTTAGCTGCTATTTATCCCTGGCTTGCCCTGAAAAATATGAAGCTATGGGGGGGTGAGCTCGACAGCTCTGTGAGTGGAGTCAATCTCATTCATAATTGTAGCATGGCATTAACGATGTATATTGTTCATGATACATGAAAATAAGATGAATGCGGTACATGAAGTATGTGATACTGAATGCTTTTACTTGATTGTATATTTACTTTCAGTTACTGTTCAATTGATGCTGATAACTGTACACATGACCAGTATCAGATGTCTCCAATACCATATACGATAACACATCCAACATACCCTTAGTGTCACGCACACACACATACATATATGTCACACATAGCCATTCATTCTCAATCATTTGTAAAGTTGCATATATATGTATCGTAGCACCGTCTTCGCACTCCGCCCGTGTAATACGGGTCCCTTCCTCCATATATATACGCACATTTATATAGCACCGTATTCGCACTCCGCCCAGCATACGGGTCCCTTCCTCCTGATATATATACACATTTATATATAGCACCGTCTTCGCACTCCGCCCTGCATACGGGTCCCTTCCTCCTTTCCATAAGGTATATATACACATACATCATATACACACAATACCGGCACATTCAATTTCATAAGACTCATATATTAGGCACATCATTTCATATATGGAATGATACTCACAATTAGTACTTACTCGTCACCTTGTATTCTTATGCGATATCCGCACAATTGCCTTGACCAAGCATATCACCCATATATATAGATATGTACCGAATCAAGTAACATACACCAATCATATTCATGTCAATCATAATGAATTCTATTCCGTAACATGCATGTCAATGCCAATGTACACCATACTCCAAAAATGCAAGCCACATATGCAAATAGGTAAGATGCTATATTAAACAAGTTATTATCCATATTTGTAATTAGGTATAATGCAATCCAATTCATTAAAAACCCCACTCACCTTTGTCTAACTTCGGTTATCAATCCTGCGGATACGTAGCTCTCGATTTCACGATCGCAATGGTTCGAGAATCGCTCGAATCCGACTCCGGATGGTCAAGTTATCACCCAAAAACCAAACCAACAACTTAAGGTTAGATATCAAATATTCAGAATTATCTGGGGACCCATCATAAATTTTCTGGGGTCTAAAATTTAATAACTGAAACCTTCAAGGGGGTTAATTGGAATTTACCTCTCTTTAAGTGATTGGGTCGGGTTCGGATCTTTAATGGGTCGGATTTGAAACCAAACCGAACCCTCACTTCCTTTTTCTCTTTCCTTTTCTTTTCTTTCTTTTTTTTTCTTTCTTCTCAAAACAGCAGCGCAGGCAGCAGCCCTGCTGCCTGCGCGCTGGTCCTTGGCGGCCGGTGCTCCGGCCGCCGTGCCTGGCCGGCGTTCGAGCCGGCGGGCCTCCCCGGACCCCCCCGGGTCGCCGCCGCTCATCCAAGCCAAAGAGAGGGGGGAGAAGAGGAGAGAGATGGGTGGTGAAGCTGTTGGTGCTGCTCCACCCGCGCCCGCGGCCGTGGCCGCCGCGCCTCCGGCCACCCTAGCGCCGCCAGCGCCCCCGGCCGCCCTGGCGTCGCCTCCCTTGCCGCCGGCCACAGAGAGAGAGGGAGCAGAGAGGGGACTATTAGGTTGGTGGAGAGAGAATGTGAGAGGAAGAAATGAGGGATTTTGGCCATTTTCCCCTTTAAACATTTTCTTTGTTTTCCCTCCCTCAATTGACCCCTAGCACTCAAGTTCCAAGAATTAATCCCAACCATCCATTTCTCATCTCCATGCACCTACTCCCATCACATTATTTACTTTGGTATTTAGCTAGGTACTTATAGTGGTATTAATACCACAAGAGTATTTCATACATGATCATTTAAAATATTACCCTACTATCTCTCCATATATACATGAATAATTTATATACATGTATTGTGGATATACACCCTCTCCCACGTATGTACATCATTATTTTAAAAACATTCAATATATATAGCTTGTATTCACCAATTTAGAATTTTACAATACTTATTTTCCATTTCGTGTAACATTAAATAAATTATTATCTCATAATTATATGTTAAACCAGAAATTAATAATAAAAAAAAAATCAGGGTTGTTACAGTTTCGTATAAAAAAGGAATTTTCACTTCAGCACTGTGACCCAAACTATACATATCAACTGTCCCCCAGTTTTCGGGATATTTTTGAGACAGTTTTTCCATCCGCAAATTTTGCGAATTCTTAATTTTTTTTGGGGTGCCATTTCCTGTCATTTCCTCCTAACAACTCTAAATAATATATTAACTACAATGGAAGTCATAAAATATGAACAATAACAAATATACATGTGTTTGTATGAGTGTGTAGTGGCAATTCAATGAGAAAGTTATCTTAGGTGAGAAGATGAGAAGGAGCACAAAAGCCGTAGGATTATCTTTTGGGTGGTTAAGATTAGTTTTTAAGTTGATTAAGTTAGTTTTGGGGAAGAATTTGAGGCCGAATCCGTCCCATTCAAATATCAACATCCGACATTCGAATACAAGATCCACTTCATTGAAGTTGATCTATATTATTTCAAGTAGCTATGAACAAAAAATTCAAGTGTTTTGAATATTTTTTTTCCCATGCATCAAGTATAAAAAAAACAGACGGCCTAAATAGTGAGTTGGTTAGTTTAACAGTGTAAAATATTTGAATCCTAACAAAAATTGATTTGGAGGGGTTTTTAAATGTTTAGATCATAATCAAATGGCCAGATTAAGAATTTGTATGTCTAAAAACCTAGATATAAGCAACTCACCATTTTCGACCGTCTATTTTGCGCCGCTTGATCGATGTGCAAAAAGTATTCACAACACTTGATTTTTAATTTATAAATACTTGAAATAATATAGATCAACTTCAACGTCGTGGATCTTATATTCGGATACTAGAGGGTTGTATTTGAGTGGAAAGAATTCGTGCTCGAATCCTTCCGTAATGACACAAGTTTTCCCTCTCTCTGTTTATATGTATATGTGTGTGTATAGGGGTATCTGTACCTCAGCCGGCGGTGATGTGGCCGAATCAATGCCACATAGCGGTGGCAGAGTGTAGGCACTAAAATAACCAAAAAAAATTCGCATAAAGAATCGTCAAGCAAGTTGACCACAATACCCCTATTTTTACTTCTACACTAGCAAAAATTCATCCACAACAAAAATTTGCCAAAAATATTTGTAATTTACAGAAAAATTTCATTGAATCTATCTATAGTTTTAAATTTCCTAATTCTCCTATATCGAGAATATGAAGAAAAAAAAGATTGGATCAAGAGATGTGAATAAAACAACAGCAGTAAAAAGTAAAAAACATGCGTGAAACTTAAAAAAATTAGTTGTAATATATATTTTTTTATTGTTTAATTTCGCGTTGTTTTCACTTCATATAGGTTTAAAAAGAAACTAAAATGAATAGAAAAATGAAATTTGATGTGCGGCAGTCATATAATTTTTTTGTATTAAAAATGTACAGTGTAAAAAAATAATGAATACAATTGTTAATGATTTATTTTGTAGATATTTATAAATCAGGTATTCTCGTAACTGCTACAATATTTACAGATTGGTTGGATAATATTTCATGCAATTTTTAATGAACTGCGACTATAGTCGGTCTCGATACTAAAAAATACTTTATTCTCAATGTATATTATAACTGGGATCAAGGTGGTAGTACACTGATTAGTCTCTAATTTTGCATAATTTGTATCACATCTTCACATTTATTTCATATTAAATTCTGTTAATAAAGTTTTGCTTGCTTGATTCTAGGTCCATGGTGTGCAATGAAGAAGATCACCCTAAATTACCATTTAATTGGTGATTAAAGGCTATTAAAGATAGCCATTGACCTAGAGAGCTGATTCTGTCAAAACCAGGGGTTACAAATCAGAAAAACGGGCACAGGGCCTGACAGGGGACAGAAAGAACTGCGCGCGGCTCGAAGCGCCGCGCGTGCAGCAGCGGCACGCGCCGCGCTTCGGGCCAGGGTTTGTCCCCTGGCCCTTGTTCCCCTGGTGCCTATAAATACCCCCCTGGGGTTCCAGAGTTGGATATATACAGAGTTAGGAGTAGTTTTCATTTCCATGTTGTTGTTTAGGGTAGTTTAGTTTAGGTTAGTTCTTCTTTCCTATTGTATTTTCCATTTTGTTTTAGATCTTGTATTACGAGAAAGAGTGATACATGAGTAGAATGTAAGAGTGCTTGTAATAGAAGGTGAAAGTTATGAAAGGTGCTCTCTTTACCTCTCTTTATTTTCTATCTAACTTCTTTTACATGCATATCTAATCTTTTCTCTCATGGCAACTAATTACTAACCACTAATTTACTAACTTCTTATTTGATAATCCACATGATCTAATAGCCTCGGTTTGGCCTTGCTCTTGCAAGAGCCATTGATGGCTCATGATGATGGATCTAACACTCTAACTTCCTAACCACTAACAAGCTAACATTACTTTACTCCATGCTTACTTTTCTATAGTATTGATGGTTTAAGTGTAACTTGCACTTGTTTGATGAGTTGGGTTGTGATGAGTTACATATGGGTCATGCTTTGAATCACTCTTGAACCAAGGACTAGTGATGGCCAATGATACATGTGAGGCAACTATCACTAAGAGGTTAGCATGTTGGTGGAGTCATTAGTAGTTAGTGCTATGAGTTTTCTTTCTCTTTCACTTGTTTTAGACATACAAACAAAATCACAAAAACTATTCTTTTTATGTTTCCCACTTCCTTGTTTTCACCGTACACTTCTCTTTTCATTCTTTGTTTCTTTTCTTTTCATTCTTTAAAACTTTGAAGAACTTTTTAACAAACACGTGAATCAACCGGTAAAGCTTCTATCGCCTCCCGTCCTTGGGGATTCGACTCGTTTTAGCCTCTATGCTATAACGGAAGTATCGAGGAAGCCAAAGCACACACACTTTAAATCTTGATTTCAAAACATACACTTTTGTGCGCGGTTTACCCCGATCAAATTTTGACGCCATTGCTGGGGATGGGAACGGTTTGATTCACATTTTGTTAACTTTTCTTCTTTATTTTTTAGTGTGAAGGTTAAAGTTTTAGCATTGCAGAAGTCCACATTTGCTCAAGTGTGGTTGGGTAATTCTTGTATATTCTTATATTCTGCTGCTAATTTTTGTTAAATATCACCTTTGTACTGTAAATAATTATAAGAACTAAAATATAGAAATTGGATGCTTTAAAACGGTTTAGACATTTGCATCTAGGCATGTGTCAATTTTTATTCCAATATACTGCATTTTATTCTGTGTTGTTGTGATTCTGATAGGATGTGTACATATTGCATTGCACATAGTTAGGATAAACACTTCAGTGATTTACTCGCTTTTTGTGTTTATTCTTATCTATATTGCACACTTGCACAAATTAAATTTAAGGGCAAAACCCAAAACAACATAAGGTGGGGAAGTCATTACCCTCCCTTAGCCCAAAAATCACCTCCCCACTTACATAACCCAAGCCTAATAAAATTGTTAGACGTTGGCCCCTAGAGACATCTCGGGCTCATTTAGGAGATTGACCTAAGGGGGAAGTTGTTAGAATTTGACTCTTACTAAATCAGTGTATAAGGTTGGGGATTGAGAGGCGAAACCTCAAAGAACAGTGGTTTGGCATAATTAGGCCCGTTGCTCCGGCACGGATACCTCTCACTGATCTTGCCCCTACCTGGTTGATTAACTCATGGTCAGCTTCCGACAATATACCGCCGTGGACAGTCTAACCAGTTAGGAGTCGTCTAGGTCTAAGTCAACTCTAGCATAGGCTTGTTTTCTTTTTCTTTTTCTTTGTTGTTTGTTTGTTTGTTTGTTTTCTTTTCTTTTTTGTAAATTGTGATATGGATTTTACAACAATAATTCTTTCAATCATAATATGAATCCATATTTCACTCCGACCTCATTTGACTCGGATAACTCCAACCCGGCTATGTACAATATGAACCAACCATATATGCCAAGTTGGGACTATTCGACTCAATATGACCCATATCCTCAATCTTATGACTATAATTTTCAAAATAATTTCAACTCTTCACAGAGTCAATGAGGATTCACTCCCCTGAGTCAAACTTTCAATCGCCTTGTCTACAATTTTCACAAAGCTCATTCCCCAATTTTGGTTCATATACTCCTTTTACTGTTCCATCACCCGAAGAAAAATCTGACTTGGAAAGGAGTATAGAAGAGTCCCTACAACAAATGCAAAATTTGCTCAATTCACTATCTTTCTCACATCAAACTCCACATACTCCTTTTCTAGAGCATCCAATTGAAGAAGAATTTGAGATAGAAAAGCGTTTGGAAGTCTTTTGTGAAAGAATGTAAAACATGTTGGACTCATCATCTCAACCAAAATTTCAAGAGTCCTACTCATCTTTCCAGTCTCACCAATTCAAAATGAACAAAACTTCAATACTGGACTTGAGTATGGAACCCTTGCGTGAGTCCGAGCAGCAGCAACCGCAAAATCCGATGGACTCACAATTTTACCACAATTTCTAAAATCAACTTCCATACTCATCTTTTCAAGAAAAAGCAATTACAAAAAGTATGGAAGACATGATTCAGACTCAACATTCTGTTACCCTGTCTGTCAGTAGGTTAGACTCAATAATGAGCGATCTGATCAATGAGAGCGAGGAAAATCTTTCTTGTCAACCATTGATCAATTCTTATATCCCTAACTCTACTGATTGGACCCTTGAATCATGTCAATTTGAGAATTCAGATTCAATTTCAGAACACACATTCGAACTTGACCAAACTCCAATTTATGAAAGTCACCTGGACCTTCTGACAAGTTATCCCTTCCCTGAAATTGAAATCGAAATTGAATGTGATCCTGACTTCCTGTTGGGAACTCCATTTCACTTTTTGATTCAATAATGACTCCGGTATCTTTACCAGATTTTTTTCTCTATTCCGAAGTCAATATTGAATCCTATACCCGTACACTGTGAAATTGAATCACCAATATCTTATGATCACACTATGAGGAAAGTGTGTGAACATCAATTCTTTAGTTTGGACCCTATTTTGAACAATTTCGACTCTCATTTGACTCTCGACTTGATATGAGTCAACTTCCGAGTCGGTATCAGTTTTTCTTCCTATTCCATTTAAGTCTAAATCCATCATTTTCAAAAATCACACTTCATTGTTGGGAAAAAATGTTGACAAAAGTGACTCAGTAATTATTTTTGAAAATTGGAAATTAGATAGGGATAAATTTTTCAATAAGACCATTTAATCCATCATTCTTTTCTGGGATCATATTAAATAGGTCCTTGGTGGGTTTCTGGATGATCCACGATATCTTGATTGGGTTGCAACGCTTGGCCCAATCCGACCACCACCAGAGCCACCCCCTTAAGGTAATCGTTCTTCCCTCTCCATTGTTTCATATATTTACACATTCACGATGCATTGAGGACAATGCGTGAGATAAGAGGGGGGGAGTTTACTAACATAGTTAGTTTTACATTTTCTTTCTTTTATACTTCTTTTTGTAAACAAAAAAAAATTTACTCCTTTTCTTTTCTTTTTACAAACTTTTTGAAACAAGAAAAAATAGTTTTGATTTATTTTTAAGAAAATTAAGATTACTTAGGAATTAGGAAGACCTAAAATTATGAAATTTTAAACCAAGCCAAAATAATAGATCTTGTTTAAATTTTAGGATAAAAAAGTAAGATTGAAAAGATAATTTGATCTTGAATTTTTTGTCTTAGATTTATGCACTTCACACTTTACACAATTTTGGGATTAAAACAAAGACTAAAAATGCCATAAAAATATATCTATTAAAAAAATATGATAAATAAAAATCACTTATTGAAGTTGGGTAATATGTCTCAGGAAGCATGATTATTCACACTTAAAACGGTGGACAAAAAAATAAATAATCCCCTTTAGTTTCGTGGCCTTATTTACTCGAGTCCTTAAGTCTGAGGGATGTTTTCTCATCTGGTGTCCTAAGACCATCTGGTTTGGGAGTCACGGCTAAAGGCTCACTACCGGGTAAATAAGAAAGCCTAAGAAAACTAAGGGAAGAAAAAAATAAAAAAATATATCTATATATAAATAATTTAAATAAATGGCATGAAAGTTAGAGTCGATATCCCAAAAACCTTCTCTGTTCATAAAGTACATATTTTCTAAGAGTTTTATGAAAGATCATAGAGTCAATTCAATTTAAGTTCTTACATTTAATTTATAACAATTTTTTTGCATTTTGACTTAGTTTAAGAAAGAACAATTTCTGGTTAACCTATGACCTTAGATTACTATATTTTCGCAAAAATATTTCAACACTTTTCTCTATTTCAAAATGTGTTTTCAAAATACTAACATTTGATTTCTTGCTTTATGGATTTTGTGGGTGTAATCCACTGAAAACCCTCAGGAGACAAAACTCCTCCTCTAGGGGAAACTTAGAGGTTTAACGGCTTGTTGACCACATGCTCAGTGTAATCGCGTCACCTGCGAAAGTGGTGTAATAATTCCTTACTCGGGACGAGCAAAAGATAAGTGTGGGGGTGTGATTAGTCTCTAATTTTGCATAATTTGTATCACATCTTCACATTTATTTTATATTTAAATTCTGCTAATAAAGTTTTGCTTGCTTGATTCTAGGTTTATGGTGTGCAATGAAGAAGATGACCCTAAATCATCATTTAATTGGTGATTAAAGGCCTATTAAAGATAGCCATGACCAAGAGAGCTGATTCTGTTAAAACCAGGGGCTGCAAACTAGAAACCGGGCACAGGGCCTGACAGGGGACAGAAAGGACTGCGCGCGGCTCGAAGCGCCGCGCTCGCGGCCGCTACATGGTCACGGAAACGTGGCCTAGCCGTGTTTCCGCGACCGTACAACCGCGGCGCGCGCCGCGCTTTGGGCCAGGGTTTATCCCCTGGCCCCTTGTTCCCCTGGTGCCTATAAATACCCCTGGGGGTCCAGAGTTGGAGATATACAGAGTTAGGAGTAGTTTTCATTTCCATGTTGTAGTTTAGGGTAGTTTAGTTTAGGTTAGTTCTTCTTCCCCATTGTATTTTTCATTTGTTTTAGATCTTGTATTAGGAGAAAGAGTGATACATGAGTGGAATGCAAGAGTGCTTGTAATAGAAGGTGACAAGCTATGAAAGGTGCTCTCTTTACCTCTCTTTGTTTTCTATCTAACTTCTTTACATGCATAGCTAATCTTTTCTCTCATGGTAACTAACTACTAACCACTAACTTGCCTAACTTATTTGATAATCCATATAAGTTTTACGTGTTTGGTTGGTAATATAAAGTTGTAAGTGAGAAAGTGTATTGTGTTTTACGGTGTTTGGTTGTCGTAATGTGTAAGTAGTAAATAGAAAAGTTGATCACACAATTAACTATTTGGTGATTTTATGAAGGAAGAGACGGCAGTGTGCTGGAGAGGATGGATGAGGCGCCGCTCCAACCGCAAAATGGGCGAAGCAGCTGGCAAGAAAGATAGTGCATACAAAATTAATGCTATGGTGGATGACGAGCCATCTAAGACCAACAAGGAGCAGCCACCAATATAGAATTCTACCTTAAATGTGAATGAAAATCCTTGAAGTAAACTAGATCCCATCAGAGTTGACAAGAAACAAAACGGAAAGCAAGCGAATATTTTAACATCAATCTCAACCCAATCCTTCAAATTTTAATATCTTTTACTTTATTTTATAAAGTCTGAGGGTTTGTCCAATTTTAATACGAGTATGTTGTTTGCCTCATCTTTACATAATAATTTGTGGAAGGATAGGCAGATAGTCCTTATCCCTAGGGGTGTAAATGGGTCACGTTCAGGCCAGTTCCATGCCATATTCGAACCCGGGCCCGATAAGGAATTTGGATTCAAATCGGATTCAGTTCGGAACTCTATTCTTTCTTATTGGGTCCGGATCGGATTCGGATTTTAAATAGATATATTCATGATGTAGGAAACCAAAAGGGTAGGCAAGACAAGACAAACAACAGACAAAAACACTTGACTTATCGACAACCTTAGTTGGATTGTCGATAGACTTTTTTCGAGAGAGAAAGAAATTTTTCAGACCTGTCAACAGCCCATTCTGTCCTGTCGACAGATTTTTACAGTAAGTCAAAGAATTACAAACATGTTGACAACACCCTTCAACTATCGACAAGCTCATAACCTATCAGAGTATCTTAGTTCGTTTAGAAGTTATTTTGGGTCCGGCTTTGAATTCCATTTTTTTTATTTTTATTTTTTATTTTATTTTCCTAGTTAGAGAAGTACTCTATTTTACTTGCCTATATTAAGACCTTTATTATTAAATTTTTAATCAATATATGTAACGCCCCGATCCTAAAGATACGGAGACGTTATGGCGACGTACATACGCGAGGTGAAAACAACCTCACGCGTAGGTTAAGCCTCAATACAGGAAATCACCTCATAGTTATAGGGGTCCCAGCCGGAAATAAGTATAAGAATACCTGCAGAAAAAGGTGAGTGATCATAACAGATAGGAAAGATAGGGACAAATAAGATAACAGCAATAAATCATAAAGATACCTATGAAGTGACTCGATGAGGAATCTCTTATGTGACTCCAAGGCACTCTCGGATACTACAGTACGCGGATCTCCAATCTGGGCACGCAAACCCAGGGTCGTCAGAAAGCGACCTAGTGAGTGGTAAAATGAAGGAGGCACAGTAATATATACAATAGTAATACAAGCACGATACTAATATATAATACATGATGTGGGACTAGGGAAACCATATAATATGGATATAATAAGCAGTAGAAATATAAACATGTAAGCAGTAGAAATATATAAACAGGTCATCGGGTCATGTCTCTAATCGTATCCAGGTAATATCATAAATAATGTTGTCTAGTGATGACGTAAAAGTCATGAACAAGCTAGAGTGGTGACGTGACCGAAGTAACGTGATAGAAACGACCATGCGAGTGGTGACGTGGTAGGAGTGAACATGTAGATGGGCATATGCATTATATGAAAAACACTAGAGGGGGGGTGAATAGGTGTAAGTGCTAATCTAATAAACTAAATGCAAACTAAGTGCGCTAAATGCGGAAGCTAATGCAAATGTTGCACAAACTTGATACAATACAACAAGTGTAGCCGAATTCCCCTTGCGAGGCTCTGGACTAACTCCTCTTGATTCCCCTTGAAATGGGTTGAGGTGCTATGTGAAGCTCTTGTGGATGAGTACAAATTAGGCCCACACACACAAGCAATCCAAGCAATATGAAATATGTGCACACAATCAAGCCAAGCATATAAGAACGAATTGCATATAAAAGATGCAAGGCAACACAAGCAATGTATAAGATATGTATGCAATGAATGAATGATGCTTGCACAAAGTAAAGAGAGTAAGGGTTAGAGAGACAATGGATCAAACGCTAACACAAAGATTTGTTTCGAGGTTCGAGCACCTTGCTCTACATCCCCGCCTACACCACCGTGTAGGATTTCCACTATCTCAACTCCCACCGAGGGAACCTCTACCGAAGGAGGATTCTTACAACTCTAGGAGTACCTAACTCCTCTCTCAAACAACCACCTCACAACCGAGGGGTAAGGCCCGTAGCCAATACAACAACAAATCCACACACACTCTACCGAAGAGGCTCACAACAAACTCCACCTCTACCGAAGAGGGAGCAAACCAATACCACTCCGATCACCTCTACCGAAGAGGGATACAACAAATAAAGGAGGGTTACAACACAAGAGGTTTACAACAACAACCTCAAACTCTCTCTTTCTTTTTTTCCACAAAAACAAGATCCTAAATAGTTTAGGATAGAAGATATAGCTCAAGTGTGGAATCAAAGTGTTTTGGAAACAAGCAACAAAGAAAAATACTTGGGAAATCTCTTGTATATGATAGAAAATGAAACACCAAATCAAAATCCCAAAACCTAGTTTTCTTTGATTTTCCAAAAACCCAAAACAAATAAAGATGAGAAGTTTTAAAGCCCACAAACTCTTTTTAAAACTCTTTTAAATACTTCAGAAAACTGGTATTTTCTTCTTGAAAAACTTGGCCAAAATCCCCAAAGAGATGGGGTTTATATAGCCCCTATAAAAAACTAGCCGTTAGCTGATGTGGCAGTTCTGACAGCCACCGGTCGACCGGCCCGGTCGACCGCCAACGGTCAAAAATGTGACCGTTGGGCAAAAGCGGTCGACCGGCCCGGTCGACCGAAAATCCCGAGAGCAGAGCTCTCAACTCGGTCGACCGACCCGGTCGACCGGTTCTGGCTTAACAGACGTGCACATCTGTGCACATCGGTCGACCGGCCTTTGGTGCGGTCGACCGGCACGGTCGACCGACCAGCCTGTCAGCCCAAAAACCAGGTCAGAAATTTAGGGAAAAATATTTTACAAAAATTTATCATTTCTGAAAATTCCATAAAACTTGTTTTATCATTTTATGTTAAAACATAAACATGTGATAAAAATTTCAAGACATATATCAACATATCAATTCATTTTTGTGTCTTGCAAATTTTATCAAAAACAAAATCGTATTTTTATCAAACTTGATTTTTCCAAAACATGAATAGGGATATCAAAATAAGTTTGTTTAGCAAGTTAAACCATGTATGTATAACTAGAATACATCTACTATACATATAAAACATGTAAACTTGTTTGATCAACTATACAAAAAACCAAATATGAAATCATAAAACGTGTGTGTTTGTGTTCACTTGAGCATATCAACTAAACTAAGCTTTAAAAATGGATCTAAAACTCTATCTAAACTAGGATACCTAAGTCTTCTTGACGATCTTCATCTTCAAGTAGACTTGCTCCAAAACTCCGTGATTCTCCAAGTGCAAAGGTATGATCTTTAAGCTTAGGCACCGGAATCATCATAAATAGCTTCTAATCATCTTGTTGAAGCTAATCATCAACTAATATCCTGTTAATGATCTGAAACTTAGAAACACAAGAATATTAGTAATATTAGTAAACATAACTACATGAGTGTTGATCATCATCAAAACTAGAGTGGAAGGCCATTGGGCCAACAATCTCCCCCTTTTTGATGATGACAAAACTCATGGAGTTATATATGCATGGATTAAAGATAAGCTTCAAGGAAGCTCCCCCTTAACTCATGCATAGGGATAAACGATAAATATATGCAATGAATAATAAACATGAAACATGCATATGCATAACAATACATGGTTCTAGATATCAATGGTTCTAGATATCAAATGGAATATTCAAAACAAAATAAGCTCTAGATACCAATTACAAAGCAAACTCTATATATCAATTAAACTTAATATTCTTGAGATTAAAACATAATATATGCATAAATATAAGCATGCATATAAAACACAAAATACTTCTCCCCCTTTTGTCAATCATCAACAAAGGGGTAAACAATCAAAACCATAGATAAAATGAGGGGTAAAAGTCTTTCCTTTTTGTCAATCAAAACGATGCAAACAATGTTCTCCCCCTTTTTGTCTAAAACAAAAAAAAAAATCAATAAGGGGTGACTACAAAATGATATCAATTAAAAATATGTCAATGAAGCATCTTGATACCAATAAACAAGAATCAATATATGTTATATGCTATATACATTCATGAAGAGGAAGACGCTAAGTTAGCTTCCCTACACATATGCATTACATGAAGAAGGGATGACAAGCCCCAATTCACATAACACATATTATGTAATGCATAAGAGGAGATGTGAAGCTCCCCCTACACACGTATATCATATAAAGAAGAGTTGTCAAGCTCCTCAATTTATAATATACTCAACATGAATCTATATGTAAGAGAGATGTTAAGCTCTCCTTGCATATAGGAAATACAAATCAAAACTTTAAATATTTTCTTTAAACAACATATGAGATACCAATTGTAATTAAATATAAATCTTGAATTCTAAACATGAATCTTGAAATCAAAAAAATTTGAATTTCTTAAATATGATACCAATTGTAAATATTTATTTGAAAATATATAAATAACAACTTTTAATCATATATTCAAAATAACAACTTTTAATCATAAAGAGTGGGAGTACAAATACCAATTGAAGTACAAAATCAAATTTTCTCCCCCTTTATGAAAAACAAACTAAAGACATGCATAGTCTTGATAACAATTTAAAAGTAATCAATTTAAACAAAATTGAAACTCAAGCACTAGCATAAACACAAAACATATATATGTATGAAAGATAGATACCAATAGAAATTGATATACTTGGAATTTAAAGCATACAACATACAAAACATATATGAGTATACAAGAAGATCAAAATGATACCAATTGAAAGAGTTCAATGATACCAATTGACATAACAATAAGTTCAAGTGTATACATCATATTATCTACCACCCAATCATAATTCAAGTTTTAAAGATTTTTAATTTAGGGCATACATGAACATGATCTCCCATCCTACCGCCCTTAGAAAGTAGGGGTTTTCAAAGATAGATTTGAAAATGTAGTTTTGTTTGAAAATCTCTACCAAAGTGAAGAACATCGCAACTAGTTAAATGAAAAACTTGTTAACTAGTACGAAATCCTTCAAGCAAGGAATAAAACAAAATTGTTTTCATAAACATAAAATTCACATCATATCAAACACTCAAGTTCAATTAGGCATAAATAAGACTCATGAAAACAAAACATGAGCAAGCAATAGATGTGAGTGTACAAATAAAATGTGAAGATTATAATCATGAAAAATATTTCATTAAGCTCAATTATTCCTTAACACATAATTCCATCAAAAACTATCTAATCTTCAAGGCATATGTATGTCTAATACAAACTAACGTATACATACATATCCAAAACATAAAGAGTCCACAAGATATATGCATTAAGGCACGTGGCTCAAAAAAAATGGATACTCATGTATAGTCAATAGTTTGATAAGATGGACATATACATGAAGTTAAATATTGACACATAAACATGAAAACATGTAAGGCTATATTTTCATCAAAGCAATTTTCATTCAAGGTATATGTATGATTTGTCAACACAAGAAGTATACATACATATCCATTAAACACACTTTGAGTCCATAATAGATATTTGCATGAAAGGCAAATGACTCAAGGGGTATACATGTATATCTTTAAGTTTGGCAATAAAACATATACATGAAGTGAAATAACAATCATAAAGCAAATTCAAAAATGAGAATACAAGTTTAATATGTATGAATCATCAAAACTAGACTAACTAGCACATCTAATGGGTTCAAATAAGCATTCAATTCCAACTATATATAGATTTATTTGTGGCCCACTATATGTACAAGTATAATTCCTAGTCTAATGAAAACTAACATCTAAACATATATTCAAAACATGAAGCATCAAAACAAAATAAATCATCATGATAAAACTAAAACATGATTATTATGTAAATTCACATGTATTAAATTCATGATGTACATTATAGCTTAAACTAAAGTGAGAACACTAAGTATGATTCAAATAAGCATGTGTGTCTCAAATACTATATATGTATGTCAAGGATCTAATAAACATGAAATGAACATACTAATCCATAGACATCAAAAACATGCTATAAACATTAAAACATAGAAAGCATGTAAACAATAAATGGGAGTAAAGGATTGTACCAAAACCAGAAGAAGCAACTCCCTTGTCTCCAAAACTTGGTGGTCCTCTCCACCAACTCTTCCCTTGAAAGTGATGCATCCAATAGATTTCCTTTAAGTCCGGAACGCATCCACTCCAAGGTGCATCACTCTCACGTCATGTGAGAGCCCACACCTACATCAAAAACAATAGGAGGGGTGGTCTTTGGTACCCACTTCTTATTGGGTCCATGGGGGTAGTCCCTTCTCTAACCCAAACAAATTTCTTTGCTAAATTAGTAGTATGTAATCTATCAAAACAAAATTTAGTAAGGTGGCCCTACGTCCACAATGTGTACATGTGTACACATGAGCATACTTGTGTTGATGGTGTCCGTGTGAAGCATGTGTATGCCGTGAAGGGTTGGCATGCATAAATGATGGAACTTGTTTCTTCGAACTAAGGATTCCAAATGTGTATGGTTCTTAGCACATTGGCTCATAGTGGAGCCCAAACAATCTACTCTCTTCTTTAGCATACAAATATCATCATTAATCCTAGAAGAAGAGGTACATGCATTAGGTAGTCTAGATGAAGAGGCTACACTAGCATGGCAAACATGTTCATCAATTTTATTTTGCAAAACAATATTTTATCTAAACAAACATTCAACTCATTTGAAATAGAAATGATTTTGTTTTTCAAAGCAACATTCTCTTTTAAAACAAAATCAACTTTAGAAGACAAAATTTCATTTTTCTTCAAAAGAGTTTCACAATCATTTTTAGACTTTAAAATTATTTATTTTTTTAAAGCAAGTTCCAATTGAGATCTCAAGAATCCCTTTCATTATAGACCTCAACCTTTTCTTGCAAAACACAATCAAGTCTAGAATGCAAAC
>JAVJIF010021570.1:0-71808 GCA_038442645.1 Agave tequilana
TCTAAATGCCAGGTTCCGTGATCACTTGTGCGGTGTGGACGTTCTCCCCTCCCGTACTCAGGATAAGAATTGATAAACCTGACCTCTCTGATAACCTCTCGCTCTGGGTTAAGAGAAAGAGGGAGATATGAAGCATCCATTAGAGAGAGTTCCACGTCCTAAAGGAAAACAAATAAAAATATTGAAACATTGAGGCAGACGCGTAATTATAGTTGGCAATTGAAAAAGCGATACGAGTACCTGACTGTAGGAGAGTTGATGGATCCTTGGTGAAGAGGCCGACGATTCTTCTTCCTCTTCGCCCCGATAAATCAGCAAAACTCTCTGGTAGAGCTTTGATGATCTCCCTGTCCCTCCTCTCCACCGCGCCGCCCGGCCTCATCTTATGTGTATATGATTCTCACTACTTCTTCCTTTATTTACTATTCATGAACTAGCCACGATGCTCCTTAACACACACACACCACCCATGAAGACCCCATGCTAAGCTCGTATATTTAAAGATGACTGATGATACACAGTTTTTCACTACATTCATCTGAGCCCTGAGGTTGCCATTCATCTGAACCTTGAGGTTGCCGGGGTGACATTGGCTCAGTGAAGATCCAATTCTGTTGAGCCAGCCAATGGCAAAGCTCCACGTTAACGGGGAGGAACCGAGTTTCAACCCTGGGGTCCACAAATTTGCTGACCCTTTTGTCTATTTGCTTTTCATTTTTCAATTTTAGGGGAGAGATGCGAGTTGAGACACAAAGTCAAGAGTGCCCCCCCGCAATACCCTTGATGCCATACCAGTTCTATAGTTTTTGATTTGGTATTCTTGTTATTAAATTGAAGACTGGGGCTGTATTTATTGTATTATTGCATGACTTGGGTTTCTACGGCCACGTGTCAAAATCTAATCTGACCAAGAATTAGCTACGGACACTCATGAATGTTCGTACGTGGTTTCACAAATGTGAAATGCTTTTTTTTCTTTTTCCTTTTAATTTTTCAATTTTAGGGAACAGAAGAAAGTTAGCATGTTGTGACAGTGACAAGAAGAGTGTCCACGTGCAATATCGCCTCTCTCCCACGTGTTTGCTACCAAAGCATCTTCAGAGAGCAAAAAAACAACGGATAAGAGGAGCAATTAATATAATAAATTAATATACCAATGTAAACTTAACACGAAAGAAAGCCACATTTACATTAATATTATTTACTTTTTCAATAAGCCAAATCATTCTTCTTGCGACTAATTATTTAAAGTCGTTTTCCATCTCTTTCGTAGCCGGTTAGCTTGGTCATAGCTGGTTAGCTTGGTCAGTTGGCGTCAAAAAAAATAAAGTTAAAAACCAATTCAGAGTCACACTAATATATTTTGACACCGCAGGTGAGAGTTAAAATAAAGAATAATTTTATTAGTACTAGTGGCTTTGCTCGCTCACTAGTAACTCCCCCTCATTCTTAAGAGGGAGATCTCAAGTTCAATCTCTACAGTTGTTGAGCAGGAGATTTATTTTGAATAATTTATTAGTGTTGGATGTGTGTAGAAAGTGCCCTTTACAATTTTTTCAAAAAAAACTAGCACGAAATAGAAATTTTATCATTTCCTTGCTGCCAACTATTTTTTATTGGTTGGGTTTCTATTTTGCTCAGTGAATCTTGTCCAAATCTTAAAATTCAGTGGAAATGAACTGTCTTTCGCTTATGTTATAGCTAGCTTCTTTCAATTTGTGTTCATTTGTTTTCACTAACATTTTGAATAAGATAAATCTTGAAAATACCACTGAATATTCTTTTAGAATAAACACCCAAATTATTGTATTGCGATATTAAAAAATAATTAGAAATGTATTTTGTAATATAAGGACAAGGTTTATATTCAGACCACAAACATCAGCATGCATTTTTTTTTCATAGGGTTTTTCCTCTTGAGGAAGCCACAAATAAAAATTGATACCATGTCTGAATGGGGTTGACCGCATCAAGCATCATGTGGGGGAAGTCCGCATAAACTGTAAGAATTATATAAACTTTAATGCGGATAATTTGCCATGGATCTAGAATCAATCATCTCAAGAAATCAAATACATAATTAAAACAATACTAAATCCATACCTGAACCATTGAAAGGTGGAGAAGAAGACGTAGATGGATGAAGATCTGATCTTTCTCTTTAATCCTGCAAGAACCCTAATGCAGACCCTTCTTCTCTCTCTCTGTCTCCTTTTCTTTTCACAACCTTGCAATTATGATGGAATTCTCTTTTTTTACTCACAAATAATGAGCCTAGGTTATATTCTTTTCAGGAGGAGAGAAGAGGGTCTAACATTTACTGAAATAACCCTGAGATAAAACCACCCATCATGGTTCCTTTATACCTCATGTTATTATTAACTTATATATAAATGTAACTTTAATATGGGCATCTTTAATATCAGTTAACTTTAATTAGGAATCCAATGTTAATTAACCAAGGTTATTGGGCCACCTTAATGTGAGATTAACATTCTCCCACTTGGACCATTAACCGATTAGGTTAAAACTTTAGAAAACAAATAAAAGAAAAGACTCATTTTCAAAACATTTTGACTCCATTGGATTCCATACTGAAAAACTTTGACACGTGATCACGAATTTAAAAAACAACAACTGATAAGCCCAAATATGAAATACTGTAATACTGCAATTAGCTTGGACCATCAATGCGAGTCATAGCGGTTATACAACATCCATGTCATACTCCCTTCTATGTACCACAATATTGATAACCCTTACTAATTGAGTCCATAACCAAAATGACCCCTGTAATTGTCTTGTAAAGACATTTCCTGTTTAACAAACATCCATACATAATATGTGCACACATAATTGGATAACAGGAAACACAGAAACAAACTTTATTGCGCAATAATGTCAATTACATAAGTACCAAAACATACATTTACAGATTGCTCAAAAGACCCATTCTAACAACATGTTCCTTAAATGTCTTTGGAGGCAATCCCTTTGTCATTGGATCAGCAATCATTAAAGTGGTACTTATACTTTCAATTGACACTTTCTGTTTCTCAACTCTTTCTCTAACCACCATGTACTTCAGTTCTATGTGTCTAGAACCATTAGAGTACTTACCATTCTTAGAGAAGAAAACGGCTGTTGTATTATCACAATATATCTTCAGCGGCTTAGCAATAGAGTCAACTACACCAAGTGCTGAGATAAAATTCCTTAACCATAATGCATGATTCGAGGCTTCAAAACATGCTATGAACTCAGCCTCCATCGTGGATGAAGCAGTGATAGACTGCTTTACACTCTTCCACGAAATTGCCCCACCTGCTAGCAGAAAATAAAGCCTGAGGTAGACTTCCTGCTATCTGGGCAACCAGCAAAATCTGAGTCCGAATAACCAATCACTACCAACTGATCAGATCTCCTATATGTGAGCATTAGGTCCTTCGTTCCCTGAAGATACCGCATTACCTTCTTAGCTAATTTCCAGTGCTCCATTCCTGGATTGCTCTGGTATCTTCCCAATATCCCAACAGCATAACTAATATCTGGCCTGGTACAAGTGTGTGCATACATCAAGCTCCCAACTGCTGACGCATAAGAACTTTCTGCATTTGACCCTTTTCTAAGTCATTTCTAGGACACTGGCTCCCACTTAATTTGTCACCCCTCATAATGGGTGCAGGACTGGTTGAACACATTTCCATATGAAATTTTTCCAAGACTCGATTGATATAACCTTTCTGAGACAATCCTAGCAATCCTCGCGATCTATCCCTGAAGATCTCTATGCCAATGACATAAGCTGCCTCACCCATATCAACCATCTGAAAGTTCTTGGTAAGATAGCTTTTAGTTTCATACAGCAGACAATATCACTACTGGCTAACAAGATATCATCCACATACAGAACCAAAAAGATAAACTTACTCTCACTAGTCTTTAGATATATACACTGATCAACAGTGTTTTCTGTAAATCCGAAAGAGGTAATGGTATCATTAAACTTTATATACTTGCCTGGAAGCTTGTTTAAGTCCGTATATGGATTTCTTTAATTTGCAAGCCAAGTGTTTTTTCCTTCCTTTGCGAACCCTTCAGGTTGCTCCATGTAAATTTCCTCATCCAAATCTCCATTTAGAAAGCAGTTTTCACATCCATTTGATGTACTCCAAATCATAATGAGCTACAAGGGCCATAATGATTCTAAGAGAGTCCTTCTTTGATACTGAGAGAAGGTTTCTCTATAGTCAATGTCTTCTTTCTGAGTGAAACCTTTAGCCACAAGTCTGGCCTTATATCGTTCGATATTGCCTTCAGAGTCGCGCTTGGTCTTAAAGACCCATTTACACCCGACTTTCTTACAGTTATTAGGCAATTCGACGAGATCCCAGACTTTGTTATGGTCCATAGATTTCAACTCTTCATTCATAGCATCAACCCATTTACTAGAATCATTGCATTCTATGGCTTGTGAAAATGAAACTGGATCTTTATTAATCCCAATATCATAATCAGATTCCTGTAGATACACCACATAATCATCTGAAATGGCAGATCTTCTTTCCCTTTGAGATCTCCTCAAAGCTGCCGGTTGTGGTGGTTCTACTACATTTTCAATGGCAATATCCTCATGGAGTGGTGACCAACACCATTATGTTGTTCTGGTATCTCAGATTGATGATCAAGTTGAGGGACAACAATTTCTCTTGAAGGAAAGGGTATTGGGATATTTTACCCTTACCTCCTCAAGATCTACCTTTCTTGGTTCATCACTCCCACTAATTTCGCCATTCTCAAGGAATCTGGCATTACCAGTTTCAACTATTCTTGTACTATGGTTAGGACAATAAAATTTGTACCCCTTAGATTTATCTGGATAACCAATGAAATACCCAGATATTGTTCTTGAATCTAATTTCTTTTCTTGTGGATTATATATTCTAGCCTCTGCTAGACAACCCCAAACATGTAAATGTCTTAAACTAGGTTTCCTACTAGTCCACAACTCGAAAGGAGTTGTTGGGACTGCCTTACTAGGAACCCTGTTCAAGATATACATTGCAGTCTTTAAGGCTTCATTCCACAATGAATTGGGTACAATAGAGAAGCTCATCATACTCCTAACCATATCCATAAGTGTCCGGTTTCGCCTTTCAGCAACACCATTCTGCTGAGGCGTACCTAGCATTGTGTATTGAGCACAAATGCCACGCTTTTCTAGAAATTTGGCAAATGGGCCAGGATGTTGTCCTGACTCATCATATCTACCATAAATTCACCACCTCGATCTGATCTTATGATTTTAACCTTTCTATCTAATTGTCTCTCGACTTCTGTAATGAACACCTCAAGGATGTCAACAGCCTGAGACTTTTCATTAATTAGATACACATAACCATAACGTGACAGATCATCTATAAAGGTATGAAATATCTCTCTCCCGTAAAACATGGAATTGAGAGTGGTCCGCAAATATCTGTATGAATTATTTCAAGAAGCTCTTTACTTCTTGGCACTTTCTTGTGTGCCTTTTGTGTGTTTTTTTTCGCTTTCCTTTTATGCAATCCACACACACATCAAAATCAGTGAAGTCTAGGTTATCCAAATCCCATTCTTCACTAATCTTTCGATTCTATCCCTGGAGATATGCCCCAGTCGCCTATGCCACAAGATAGAGGACTTTTCATTAATTAAGCCACGTTTAATACCAACATTCGAATGCAGAGATAAAAGAGATTGTGCAAACTCATCATTCAATGAAATTTTATATAAACCATCACATAAAATTCCATGTCTAACCAACATTGAATTAAACATAAACTGAGTTTTCCACAACTGAATAAAACAGAATATCCAAAAACATCTAATTTGGATAATGACATTAAGTTCCTAGAAATCGAAGGTACATAAAAAGTATCCTCAAGATTCATCTGATGACCCGTCTCTAAGAGTAGTCGGTAAGTACCAACAGCCTCGACCTCCACTTTGAGACGGTTCCCCATAAAGACAAATCTCTCACTTTCCTTCGGTTTCCGGGTTGTAAGGAATCCCTACATTGAATTAGTTATATGAGTTTGTGGCTCCAGAGTCAATCCACCAGTATTAGAAGGAACTTCAGCAAGATTTGATTCATAACATACAAAAGAAAGATTTATACCTTTCTTTTCGAACCAAGCCTTCCTCTTATTGCAGTCCTTCTTCACATGTCCTTTTCTGCCCACAAGTAGCATTTGACAGTGAAAGACTTTCCATGACCTTGGCTACTTTCCCCATGGTCATTCCCTTTCTTTGATGGAAAACCTCTTACCTCTTCCATATTTACCTTTCTTATGGATAGCTCTTTGAGTTACTGCCAACACTGAGTGCTGCCTTCTTGCCTCAGTCTCACTTCCTCTTGTACACACATACCAGTCAGCTCATTCAGATTCCACTTATCCTTATGAGTATTATAGTGGATCTTGAATGGCTCAAACTGAGAGGGAAGTGAGTTGAGGATGAACTGTACTAAGAAGGATTCATCCACTTTCATTCCAGTGATCCTAACTTCGCAGCCTTATCAGTCATATTAAGAATGTGTTGTTGAACTCCTCTACTACCATCATATTTCATGGTGGTAAGTTCAGCCATAAGGGTGCCAGCTATGACTTATCTGCAGACTTAAATCGGTCTCTTACAGCAGATAAAAGTTTAGATGCACTAGTGGTATGTGGGAGTGAGGTCTTGATGTTATTGGCAATGGTCATCTTGATGAACATGAGACTGAGTCTATTCGACCTTTCCCAAGCTTTGGCATGGCTAGCCTGTTCTGCTGTACTTTCAGCAGTCACTTCATCAGGTTTCTCTACTAAAAGGGCCATGTCTAGGTCCAGAACACCCAGTGTAAATTGTTCATGTTCAAACCACTCAGAAAAGTTGGTACCATCCAGGGCTGGAATGCTAGTTGCATGAGTGTGAAGGGAAGTGGGAACGTTCACTGAAACATAATAGGACAAGCTCACATTAATGCCTCGAATCAATACAAAAACTTTAAATTTAATGAAGATGAACTATTGATATCACTTTGATTCCTCCTTTGGGCGAAACCTAAGCA
Organism: Agave tequilana; assembly: GCA_038442645.1. Classification (NCBI taxonomy): domain Eukaryota; kingdom Viridiplantae; phylum Streptophyta; class Magnoliopsida; order Asparagales; family Asparagaceae; genus Agave; species Agave tequilana. The sequence continues at coordinate 7,094 of JAVJIF010021570.1, forward strand.
TATCTAGTGTTCACTCTTTAGGTGAGACTCTTTTATCACCTATGTAGGTCTAATATAATTTATGCTACTTAGACAGTAAGTCATGTTACCTTTGGGTATCCAATTCTACACCACTAAGTTGCATAAATTACACTACCCTACCCCGTTTCCTATTATTTGAAAGAGACTTTCCTTTGGGCCAGTCTCAATCTCCTAACTAGAACCGCCATCGAGAGTATTATTGTCTTTAATGTCACCTACATTGACAAGTCTTTATGTAGTTGTATATTCATAAGGTTTACTAACATAGGTCACTTTGGCAACTACTAAATCAATAAGCCTTATGAATACAAAACTAACCAATAATATTCTCTAATCTTTTATTTGAGTAATACTATAATACTCCAATTCTATTACTTGACTAACATCAATCAATATTAACACAATGACTTAAATGTGTAACATACATTATGATTGAATCAACAAGCATTAGTCGACTACAAGAAAGACTAGTCGACTTGGGTCAAGTCAAGTCGACTATACATTTAGGTCTAGTCGACTAGGGCAACGCAAGGTTAGTCGACTATATATTTTATTAGTCGACTACAAATTTTATTAGTCGACTCCTGTTGGAAGGCAACTCTCGGTTAAATTATTAGTCGACTTGGGAAAATAGTTAGTCGACTATACATTTTATTAGTCGACTACTCAACATAATTAGTCGACTCCTGTACCGAAACAGAGAGTTCTTAAGTTTCTGGAAAAATACTTAGTCGACTAGTGTTTCGGGCTAGTCGACTAATAGTCGACAAAACTGTTATCGCGGGCAGTTCCAGATTGCCGGCGGAAATATTTAATTAGGGAAAAATTAGGGTTAATAATTCCTGAAATTTGATCCCAATCAATTGTACAATTAGAGGAAATTGAACAAAACATTAGGGTTAATAAATCCTCTTAAAATTCTACAATTAAAAGATCAAAATTTTGATTTTTATGAACTGTTAATCAAAACCCTAATTTTCCATAATCCTTAATCCAAGATGTATTGATTCTAAACCCAGGCTCTGATACCAAATGTAAGAATTATATAAACTTTAATGCGGATAAATTGTCATGGATCTAGAATCAATCATCTCAAGAAATCAAATACATAATTAAAACAATACTAAATCCATACCTGAAGCCATTGAAAGGTGGAAGAAGAACGTAGATGGATGAGATCTGATCTTTCTCTTTAATCCTGCAAGAACCCTAATGCAGACCCTTCTTCTCTCTGTCTCCTTTTCTTTTCACAACCTTGCAATTATGATGGAATTCTCTTTTTTTACTCACAAATAATGAGTCTAGGTTATATTCTTTTCAGAGGAGAGAAGAGGGTCTAACATTTACTAAATAACCCTGAGATAAACCACCCATCATGGTTCCTTTATACCTCATGTTATTATTAACTTATATAAAATGTAACTTTAATATGGGCATCTTTATATCAGTTAACTTTAATTAGGAATCCAATGTTAATTAACCAAGGTTATTGGGCCAACTTAATGTGAGATTAACATAAACTACTTGCTGCAAAATCTCGCCGTGGGGACTTTCGCGTGAATGTGACTTTGAAGCAGAACTCCTAATGCTTGGTTGAAACTATTAAGAGCCAATTAATTCTTAATCCCGCCTCTTAAATTATTACTAAATGCAAGCTATACAATCAACATCTGGAGTGGCGGGTAAGCTGCAGTCCGCCGGAGTAAAATTCAAACCGTTACCTAACTTTTAAAATATTTTAATTATTTATTCTTGTCTTTTATTCTCCTAATTAGTAATTTAGCTAACTGAGTATGTCTCAAGCGGCAGTACACTTTTTTTTTTTTTTTTTTTTTTTTTTAATAGAAGATGGTAAGTTCGATCTCTCTGTCTGTGTGAACGGGCGTATTTTTGAACTAAATTACAAAAAAAATGTATTACACACGGCTCAACTTCAGAGCATAAAGAAGTGACTAGACTGCCACAACGGCCAGCTTCTCAGCCCGCTGTCGCCATTAACACTGGCCACCACTGACTTACTGTACGGGTGAGAACATATTTCCTTAGAAAAGTCTCAAGTAAACAGTAAACACACCAATGTCAAGCTACTGTAAAAGACAACCCCGGACTCCAAAGCCTCTCCTTCTTCCACGTGGAACTACTTCGGGGATCCAAATCCAAACACAAAGTTGATTCACTTGTTGACAAAAAATGTGTCTTTCTTTTTCATGGAATTCTTCTTTGTTCCCAACGAAACTCTAAAGCCCACTTTTCTCTTGATAACAAGAAGACACCTAGTGATCTATCTATCCCAATAAACAAAATGCAAAAATTCCACGGCTTCTAGGTTGCTTTTGTCATATGGTGTTAGATCGTGGCTCCATGTGTGTGTTTTTGTGCCCTTCGCTAGCTATACATACTGTATGAGTTTTTCAGGTGAATGTGGGTTGCTGCTGGCTTTTTTAAACTCATCGGGAAAAATAGGTAGAAACCGGAAGCCAAAAGGAGCGAGAACGAGACTTATAGCAGGCCAGCAGCAGGACCGGTCGACCGGTGTGCACAAACGTGCACAAGGTAGCCCGGTCGACCGCCCCGGTCGACCGTTCGGTTCGGTGGACCTACTGGCACACATTATCTCTCGGTTTGTCCCAGTCGATCGGCCGGTTGACCGACCGACGCGTTCTGTTCTCCTTTCAGGATTCGAACTCCTTTTCTATTTGGGGTCGAATCCAATCGAGGTTTCCTAAATCCATGGGACTCTCTGGTTATAAATATGGGTTAGAGCCCTTATGAATTGTATCCCTCTTGTAGCCCTCTGAGAAAATCCTCTTGAAAATTCCTTGAAGTAAGGAACAAGTTGTAATTGATTGTTGAATCAATAAAATCTCTCTCTTCCCTGCCCCGAGGACGTAGGCAAATTGTTGAACCTCATTAAATATTGTGTTGACTTGTTTTCTCTCCTGTTTCTCTGTTCTTGTGCGTGTTGGTACTTCTCCGGCGCGTTCATCTTTGTTGCTTGGGTTTCTCAAGTTGGTTGTTACCCGGATAGAAGGTGCTAGGCGCGAGGAGTTCTATCGACGGAGCCACAACAAGTAGTATCAGGGCATCTCAGATTCGTCGTGGGATCGTGTGTCGATTCCAAGGGTATCAGTTGATGTTTGGCGGAGATCGTGTGTCGATCTCGAAGCAGCATTGGGACTGTTTGTGGGAATCGTGTGTCAATCTCAAACAATTTTGGATTGCTCAAGGAATCATTTGAAAGAGCAGATCGCTTCGAAAACTCTTCGAGGGTTTCACTTTGAGGTAAAAAACCCTATCTTTATCTAGTTTGTTTAATCTGACTTCGCTTGTTTTTTGCACTGTTTGAGAAATCAGTTGAGAAGATGGCTGGAGATAATACATCTACGGTGAAATCTAGTCTATGAACTCAAATCAAGATCTGATCTTGATTTTCTAAGATCGAGATTGTCTGCAAATTGAAATTCAGATCTGAACGCATGAGAGATAGAGAAAGAATAATGAGAAGGAAAATAATAATACAGAATATAAACTTTTTTCAAGAAAAATCGTCATTTTTGAACAACATGGTCTTTTAGTAATTTTAGCTATTTCTAAAATCCGGATCTTTATGAAGTTTATCCAGCTCTGTGACACATATTATGCCACGTCAACGCCGGCTGAGAGGCTCTCTTAGCTAGTGGCTGATATACATTTTTCTGATATATATATATATATATATATATATATATATATATATATATATATATATATATATATATATATATATATGAGAAAATGTATATCAGCCCGCGGGCTGAGAGAACTCTCTCAGCCTGCGCTGACGTGGCTCAATTTTGCACCCCACTAACTTGCGGCTCGCTTATCGAAAGAAGTTAAATTATCAAATTCCCCTTATGAAAAGCTACTTTTTCGATAAAAGACAGTGAATGCTGCTTCTTTAATTTTTTTTATCTGATTTGATATTTAATGATTTTTAATATAGTCGCAGTACTTATGAGAACTGCTACCACGGTCGCAGTCTTTTCTAAGGACTGCTACCAAGGTCGCAGTCTTTTTCTGAGGACTGCTACCAAGGTCGCAGTGTTTTTATGAGAACTGCTACCACGGTCGCAGCCTTTTCTAAGGACTGCTACCAAGGTCGCAGTCTTTTTCTGAGGACTGCTATCATGGTCGCAGTGTTTTTATGAGAACTGCTACCACGGTCGCAGTCTTTTCTAAGGACTGCTACCATGGTCGCAGTCTTTTTCTGAGGACTGCTACCAAGTCTGCTACCACAGTCTTTTCTAAGGACTGCTACCATGGTCGCAGTCTTTTTCTGAGGATTGCTACCAGGTCGCAGTCTTTTTCTGAGGACTGCTACCAAGGTCTGCTACCAAGGTCGCAGTCTTTTTCTGAGGACTGCTACCAAGGTCGGTAAAAAGTTGTGAGGGAGGGTATTTTTGAAATTACAATGTTGAGGTGACTGGCATTAAATTGGGCGGGATTTTACAGGATTTTGCCCGCCAAAATTATTACAGATGTGGGGCGGTGATGTTGCCACGCCCGCAGGCTGAGAAAACTCTCTCAGCCCGCGGGCTGAGGTACAGTAAGCCCTATATATATATATATATATATATATATATATATATATATATATATATATATATATATATATATATATATATATATATATATAGAAAAAAGTGCTCTTAGTAGGTGTCCTTAGACTACAATCTAAGGAGAAGCCTAAAATACCACCATGGAGTATCTCTAAGGATGATCCACTCCATTCATTTTGACCTATATATCCTAAAATGATTGTGTATAAAAATCATACACTTTTGATAATTTTTACCCATGCATCAAATGGTTACAAAATGAACGATTTTTCAACAATAAAAAATGATATTATTTGATCGATGGGTAAAAAAAGTTCAAACTGCATGATTTTTTATATATAAGAATTTTAGGACATGAAATCATGATAAATAGAGTGGATCATTCATATAAATGGTACATGATAAGTTTTACGCCTCCTCCTTAAATTGTAATCTAAGGAGACCTACTAGGAACACTGACCCATATGTGTGTGTGTGTGTGTGTACATATGTCTATGTACATACATATGTACATATGTATGTACATGTACATATATATGTACATATACATATATATATATGTACATCTGTATGTAAATATATGTACATCTGTACGTCCAAATATGTATATCTACATACATACATACATATGTGTGTGTGCGCGCGCGCACACACATATATATATGTGTGTATATACACAAACATATATATATATATATATATATATATATATATATATATATATATATATATATATATATATATATATATATATTGTTGGCCCAAAGGCCTTCCACTCTAGTTTTAATGATGTTTAACTCATGTAGTTATGTGTACTAATAATCTTGTGATTTTAGTTTCAGATCATTAATCAAGTTATTAGTTGGTGATTAGCTTCAACAAGATGATTTGGAAGCTTTCACATGTTGATTTAAGAGCCCGAGCGTCAAAGATCATATATAGCACTTGCTCGGTGGATCAAAGAGTTTTGGATCGAGTCGGCTTGGAGATTGCGCTCTACAAGAAGACATCGGTACCATAGTTTAGTTTTGTGTTTAGATCCAAATTGTAAAGATTAGAATAGTATGATATGCTCAAGTTCACAACACACACGTTTCATGTTTTGGTTTTCGGTTTTTGGTTTAACCGATCTTGGTTTCATGAATAGATATATCAAAACAAGTTTACATGATTTAATGTATATTAGATTTGTTCTATATACATGCATGCTTCAACTATTTAGACAAACTTAGTTTGATAGTCTATTTCATATGTTTCATGTTTTGGTATTTCTAACAAAACATAACTTTGGAATTAAGGACAAAAACTATGATATGTATATGTTTCATGTATATTGGATTTCTATCCATATGCATCATGCTTCAAAATGTTTAAATATCATGTTTTTGTATTTAGATGAGTTTTGGACAAAATGTATTTTCTATTCAAAATCCAAGTTTTAGAAAATACAGTTTTTGGTTTTTGGTAAAAATGATAAGACACAAAATAGTTTTAATTGCTTGATATTTTAGTCAAAACTTTTATCATATGTTTATATATCAATGCAAATTGTCAAAACTATTTTTGGGATTTTTAAGTAGTTTACAAGAATTTATTGGATATTTAATTCCTCAGTTTTTCTATCAGAACAGCCTCTGCCAGGCTAGGTCGGTCGACCCTAACGGTCGACCGCACCAAGTAGCCGGTCGACCGTTCGGGTCGACCGACGTGCACGGATACGTGCACGCTGGCTGCCTATTGGGTCGGCCGACCGTTCGGTCGACCGACTGCTTGCAGGCTAGTCTCTGTTTATTTCGGTCGACTGGGCGGTCGACCTGTAGCTGGCAACGGGCAAAATTTGACCGTTGGACGGTCGACCGGCCGGTCGACCGGTAGTGTATTTTTGGCAGATTCTGCTGCCAATGGCTATATTTTTCTAGGGGCTATAAATACCCCATTCATAGCCTGTTTTCTCTAAGATTTTTTTGTGCGAATTTTTTCTTACTCTCTGTGTTTTCACAGCAATCAAAAGAAGTTTTGGGACTCAAATTGAACAATCTATTTGGAGTTTTTGTTAGGGTTTGGAAAACCAAAGAAAAGGGTTTTTGGGAAAAGAGTTTTGATTGAACTTCTATATCTTGGTTTCAGTTTTTCTCAAGGATTTTTCTTTGTGATTTTGATTTCCATTCCATTGGTTTTCTCCACAATTGAGCTAAAATCTACTATCTCTTCTATAGGATCTTTGTGTGGGAGAAAGAAATTGTTTGTGGTTGTTTGTTAGACCACCAAGTTATAAACCCTAACTTAGCTTGACTTTGTGCCTTTCCCTCATTGTGTTGAGGAGGTTGTGCTATTGGGTTGTATCCCTCAAGTGGTGAGGTAATCCTTATTTGTTTTGTGCTAATCCCTCAAGTTGTGAGGTGATTGTTTTGTTGGATTGGAGCTTGCCTCAAGGAGGAGGTTGTGGTTGTAAAGAGAGGAGTTGGATACTCCTTGTGAGAGTTCTTTGCGGACTAGCTAGTGGATTAGAAATCCTTCGTGTGTCGAAGGCGGGGATGTAGAGCTGGGTGCTCGAACCTCAAAACATATCTTGTTGTTTGCGCTTGATCCATTGACTCTCTCTATCTCTCTCTTTACTTTGTGCCTTGCAACTATTCATATTGTGCATTCACAATTGCTTGGCTTGGTTGTGTGTGCATCACTTGTTGATTGCACTTAAGTGTATCGCATTAAGTTTTTAAATTCCGCATTGAGTTCATAGATTAGCTATATCACCTATTCACCCTCCCTTCTAGGTGATTTCAATTGGTATCAGAGCCTACGCTCCTGATATTTAGGTTTAACCACCTAGGAGTGAGATCTTGGTTTGCTAATCTTCATTTGCATTTTCATTTGCAATCATTTAGTTTGCACTCATGGATAGCCCTCCTATGTTTGACCATTTTAGACTTGATACTTGGAAGGCCAATATGAGTAGGTATTTAAAATCACTAGGTCATCTTGTTTATCAAGCCTCCACTTTAGAATCCTTCCCTAATAGTAGCAAACACAAAAAGCTAATGCATTAGCACTTAGAGCACTTAGAGCATCTCTTAATGAACATCTTTTACCGGTGTTTGATCATTATGATTCGGCTTTTGCAGTTTGGAGCATATTGACTTCTCCCGAGCTACCAAGGATTATTAACAAGATGAGGAGATCTATGAGAGAAAAGTCCGAAGAGCATTGCCTCATGGTCCACGGAAGAACTCCCTTGAGGTACAATCGGATTCTCAATTAGATGATTGCTCTAGTTCCTATTGTGATGGTTGCTTAGAAGCTCAAACCTTAAATATGGAACTTGCCACAAAGCTTGAAAATTTCTTGGAAAAACACAAACTTTTGAAAGAGGATAATCTTGTTTTGAAAAATGAACTAACGGATTTGTGTTCTAATTTTGAATCGGTTTTGCAAGAGAAGGAAGAGATCACTAGTGAACGTGACTCACTAAGATCTCAACTAGACCTTACTCTTAATGAGATTGAAGTTTTGAAAAGCAAAAATGATTGTGATGATGTTGTGAAAAACAATGAGGTTTTATCTTCAAAATTGGATTTTATTTTAAAAGATAACCTTGTCTTGAAAAATGAAATTGATTCCATTACAAAAGAATTGGATTTAGTTTTAAAGAAAAATGAATCTTTAAAATTGATATTGATTCTCATGTGCGCCATGCTAGTATAGCTTCTTCTTCTAGCACACCTCTTACATGCTCCACTTTATCTTCAAGTATTGAAAAAGATATAAATGTTTTGAAGAAAAGTGTTGATTGTTTGGGCTCCACTTTGAGCAATGTGCTTTAAATCATACACGTTTGGAAACCTTGGTTCATAAGAAACAAGGTCCATCTTTGCATGCACACCCTACACGGCATACACATGCTTTCCACGGACACAACCATGACATGTATGCTCATGTGTACACATTGTGGTCGAAAAGGCTATCTTGCTAGATTTTGTTATGATCGTTTACATATTGAAAATTTAGCAAATAATCTTGTTTGGGTTAGAAAAGATACTAACACCCGTGGACCCAAAAGGAAATGGGTACCAAAGACCACCCCTCTATTTTTTGATGTAGGAGTTGAAAAACACCTAGAGGGGGGGTGAATAGGTGTAAGTGCTAATCTAGAACTAAATGCAAAACTAAGTGCGCTAAATGCTGAAGCTAATGCAAATCTTGCACAAACTTAATACAACACAACAAGTGTAGCCGAATTCCCCGTGAAGGGCTCTGGACTAACTCCTCTTGATTCCCCTTGAATGGGTTGAGGTGTTATGTGAAGCTCTTGTTGGTTAAGTATAAGTTAGGCACACACACAAGCAAGCCAAGCAAATAAGGATGAATAGCAATATGAATATATGCAAGGCACACAAGCAAATAGATATGTATGATATGAATGATGCTTTGCACAATATAAACAGAGAGAGAGTTAAAGAGACAAGTGGATCAAACACAAAGGCCAAGATATGTTTCGAGGTTCGAGCACTTTACTCTACATCCCCGCCTACACCACCGTGTAGGATTTCCAATCCACTATAGGAGTACCGAACTCCTCTCTCAATCCTTACAAGCCACCGAGACTATACAACCACAATCCACCTCTACCGAAGAGGGATAAGGCCCGTAGCCAATACAAACACAATCATCTCTACCGAAGAGGGATCCAAACACCAACTCCACCTCTCACTAGAGGGAGCAAACAACAACCAACTCCACCTCTCACTAGAGGGAGCAAATCAAACCTCAACCTCTACCTAAGAGGGAGCACCCAACAAAGAAAGGGGTTTACAACTTGGAGGCTCAACAACCTCAAACAATCTCTCTTTCTTTTCTTTTTCCCACAAACAAATGATCCTAAATAGATTAGGATAGTATGATAGCTCAAGTGTGGAAACAAAGTATTTTTGGAAACAAGCAACAAAGAAAAAACTATTGGGAAGTCTCTTGTAAAGATAGAAAATGAAAGATCAAATCAAAATCCCAAAACCTAGTTTTCTTTGATTTTCCAAAAACCCAAAAACAATACAGATGGAATCCTTTTGGCTCAAAAACTCTTTTAAAAACTTGTTTAAACACTAAACAAACACTGAAATTTTTCTTGTCAAAGTCTTGTCAAAACAGCCAAAGAGATGGGGTATTTATACCTCCATCAGAAAACTAGCCGTTAGGCTGATGTGGCAGCCTGACAGGCTGACAGTCGACCGGCCCGGTCGACCGCCAACGGTCAGAAATATGACCGTTGGGCAACCACGGTCGACCGGCCCGGTCGACCCAAACAAACAGAGAGCTCTGCTCTCAACCCGATCGACCCGTACGGTCGACCGCGTTTGTGTCTTCCAGACGTGCACATCTGTGCACGCCGGTCGACCCGACGGGTCGACCGGCCCTTGGTGCGGTCGACCGTCCGGGTCGACCGACCGGCCTGTCAGCACAAAACCTGGGTCAGAAAACTGGGAAAAAAATATTTTATAAAAATCTTTTATCTTTTCTGAAAATTCCATAAAACTTGTTTTAGCATTTTATATTCAAACACAAACAAGTGATAAAAATTTCAAGACATATATCAATCATATCAATTCATTTTTGAGTCTTGCAAAGTTTATCAAAACCAACACTTGTATTTTTATCAAACTTGATTTTTCCAAAATATGAATAGGATAGTCAAAATAAGTTTGTCTAGCAAGTTTAAAGCATGTATGTATATTTAGAACATATCTAATATACATAAGAATAAAGTAAACTTGTTTTGATCTATTATCCATGAAAACCAAAATCCAAATCATGAAACGTGTGTGTATTGTGCACTTGAGCATATCAACTATACTAAGCTTTACAAATGGATCTAAACACACTATCTAAACTAGGATACCTAAGTCTTCTTGATGATCTTCCATCTTCAAGTAGACTTGCTCCCAAATGTGATCCACCGAGTGCAAAGGTATGATCTTTAAGCTTTGGCACCGGAATCACCATGAAAAGCTTCTAAACTCCTTGTTGAAGCTAATCACCAACTAATATCTTGGTTAATGATCTGAAACTTAAACAACACAAGATTATTAGTAAACATAACTACATGAGTTAATCATCATCAAACTAGGGTGGAAGGCCTTTGGGCCAACAATCTCCCCCTTTTTGATGATGACAAAACTCATGGAGTTATATATGCATGGATTAAAGTTAAGCTTCAAAGAAGCTCCCCTTAACTCATGCATAAACAAATAAATAAAGATATGCAATGAATGTACATAAACATGTATGCATCAACATGCATAAAACACATAAACATGTTCTAGAAGCTCTAGATACCAATTAAATTAATAAAACAATTAAATTAATAAACATTAACCAAAAACACTAGATGCTCTAGATACCAATTACCAATTAAACTCAATATTAAACAAAAGATATGCAAAAACATAAGTATGCATATATAAACATGTACCAATCATGCATAGAGAAAGATTATGAGTTTTATATGCATGTTTAAACTCTCAAATAATTCTCCCCCTTTTTGTCAATCATCAACAAAGGGGTAATCAATCAAAACAATAGAATGAGGGGTAAAAATCTTTCTCCCTCTTTTTGTCAATCAAAACAATAAAACAATGTTCTCCCCCTTTTTGTCTAAAACGAAAACAAAGTCAATAAGGGGTGACTATCAATTAGGATATCAATTGAAAATATGTCAATGAAGTATCTTGATACCTATTGAAAATAAACAAAGATCAATAAATATTATATGCTATATACATTCATGAAGAGGAAGACGCTAAGTTAGCTTCCCTACACATATGCATTACATAAAGGAGGGATGTAAAGCCCTAATTCACATAACACACATTATGCAATGAATAAGAGGAGATGTGAAGCTCCCCCTACACACGTGTACCACATAAAGAAGAGATGTTAAGCTCTTCAATACACAATACACTCAACATGAATCTATATGTAGAAGAGATGTTAAGCTCTCCTTGCATATAGTCAATATAAATCAAAACTTTTGAATTTCTCTTTAAAACAAAATTTTTAGATACCAATTTAAAACACAAGACATTTTTATATCAAAGATAGTATTTTTCTTTTTAAGCCATACAAACAATTTAAACCTTTTATTTTCTATCATAAAGTACGGGAGTGGAAATACAAATACTAATTGAAATATGAAAAACGGATTTTCTCCCCCTTTATGAAATACCAACAAAAATTATGCGTAGGCTTGAAATAAGATACCAATTGAAACTAGATCAATTGAAATAAAGTTGAAGCTCAAGCACTAGCATAAACAAAATTGTTTGAAAAATTTATATCTTAAACACAAATAAAACAAGTATATGTGTATGAAATAGAATGAGTACCAATCACTAATAGATGATACCAATTGAAAAGTATACATACACAATAAACATATGAGTATACAAAAAAAGATCAAATGATACCAATTGAAAGAGTTCAATGATACCAATTGAATCAACAATAATAATCAAGTGTATATCTCATATAATCTACCACCCAATCAAGGTTCAAGTTTTAAATGATTTTCATTTTAAAGCATACAAGACCATGATCTCCCTTCCAACCGCCCTTGAAAGGGTAGGGGTTTTCAAAAATAGATTTGAAAATGTAGTTTTGTTTGAAAATCACTACCAAATTGAAGAATACGAACTAGTCAAAATGAAAAACTTGTTAACTAGTGCGAAATTCTTCAAGTAAGGAATAAACTAAAAATAATTTTCATAAAACACATGAAATCCACATAGCACTTAAAACACTCAATATTCAATAAAGTCCATACAAGCTCATGAAAATATACTCATGAGAAATATTTTAAAAATGGTGAGTGTACAAGTAATGTGTGACATGGCATTATGAAATTTTCAATTAAGCTCAATTATTCCTTAAACATTGAAAACACGAAAATCATCAAAACTTATTTAATCTTCATGGCATATGTATGTCAGGTACAAATTAAAATATACATACATATCCAAAACACAACGAGTCCACAAAATATATGCATGAAGGCACGTGGCTCAAAAAGGATATTCATGTATATCTAATAATTTGGATAAGATAGACATATACATGAAGTTTAAACAATTAAACACAAAATCAAGAAAAACTAAATCTTCATCAAAACAAATTTCATTTCAAGGTATATGTATGAATTGTCAACACAATAAGTATACATACATATCCCTAAACATAATTGAGTCCATATATAGATATTTGCATGAAAGGTAAATGACTCAAGGGTATACATGTATATCTTAAAGTTTGGCAATACAACATATACATGAAGTGAAAACTCATAAAACAAATCCAAAAATGGAATACAAGTTTGAAATGTATGAATTATCAAAACTAGACTATACTAGCACATCTAATGGGTTCAAATAAGCAATCAAGCCCAAACATATATATAGATTTATTTGTGGCCCACTATATGCACAAGTATATACTTTAGTTTTAGTGAAAACTAACATTTAAACAAGTAATCTTAACATGAAGCATCAAAACACAATAAAAATCAACATGATAAACATAAATATGATTATTATGAATATCCTCATGTTATTAGATATATGATATACGCAATAGCAACCATATAGTGAGAACACAAAAAAATTTATCCATATTAAACATGGGTGTCTCAAAATAACTAAACATGTAATCAAGAATCTAATAAACATGACATTTTCATACTATTCACTAAACAATGGAACATGCTATAAACAATGAATATTAAAAGCATGTAAACAATAAATGGGAGTAAAGGATTGTTACCAAAACCGAAGAAGCAACTTTCCTTGTCTCCAAAACGTGGTGGTCATCTCCACCAAATCTTCCCTTGAAAGTGATGCATCCATATGATTTCCATGAAGCTCGGAACACATCCACTCCAAGGTGCCTCTACTCTCACGTCATGTGAGAGCCCACACCTACATCAAATAAAGGAGGGGTGGTTTTTGGTACCCATATCTTATTGGGTCCATGGGAGTTAGTCCCTTCTCTAACCCAAACAAAATTCTTTGCTAAATTTGAAGTATGTATTCTATCAAAGCAAAATTTAGCAAGGTGGCCCTTACGTCCACAATGTGTACATGTGTACACATGAGCATACATATGTTGATGGGTGTGTCCGTGAGAAGCATGTGTATGCCGTGGAGGGTGTGCATGCATAAAGGATGGAACTTGTTTCTTTCGAACCAAGGTTTCCAACCGTGAGTGGTTCATGGCACATTGGCTCATAGTGGAGCCCAAACAATCTACTCTCTTTTTTAACATACAAATATCATCATTAATCTTAGAGGAAGAGGTACATGCATTAGGTAGACTAGATGAAGAAGCTACACTAGCATGACAAACATGTGCATCTATATTATTTTGCAAAATAATGTTTTTTTTTAAACATACATCTAAATCATTTGAAATAGAAATAATTTTGTTTTTCAAATCAACATTCTCTTTTAAAACAAAATCTACTTTTGAAGACAAGTTCTCATTTTTCTTCAAAAGATCATGGCAATCATTTTTAGATTTTAAAAACTCATTTTCTTTTAAAACAAGTCTAGTTGAGATCTCAATGAATCCCTTTCATTATAAACCTCAACCTTCTCTTGCAAAACACAATCAAGTCTAGAATGCAAACTTTTATTTTCTTTTTCAATTTCTAGACTTTTCTTTTTCAAAATCTTATATTTTTCTATTAACTTTTCACAAACAATTGATAGTTCTTCATTCAAAGCATGGGGATCAATATTCTCATTACATGAAGAACTAGCACTATCATCACAATCTAAGTGGGGTTCCGAATGTACCTTAAGGGAGTCATTCCCTCGGACCATCAAGTATTGTGAGTCAGATTCTCCACTAGATTCCTCCGGTTGAATTTGTTCTTGAAGCTTGGAGGTGGTGGTTGTCGTCAACTTGTTCCACACTACAAAAGCGGAATCAAGATTAGAAACACTCATAAGATATTCTTTAGATAAAGTGCTTCTAATGGCCTCTAGGGCTTGTGCATTGGCCCCTATATGATTGCGATCTCCAAGATAGCATTTCTTGGTGGCCGCAAGAAAGACATGCAAACCTAGGGTCTTTAGGTACATGGACATCCTATACTTCCAAACAACAATGTTGGAAGGGTTAAAGCTAGGTGGGGTCATTAAGTCCATGGAAAACTATATGAGTGTGCAAACACGCAAATGCAAACAATAGATTAGCAAGCAATGGATCTCACTCCTAGGATGTTAAGCCTAAGTATCAGGAGCACTAGCTCTGATACCAATTGAAAAACACCTAGAGGGGTGAATAGGTGTAAGTGCTAATCTAGAACTAAATGCAAAACTAAGTGCGCTAAATGTGGAAGCTAATGCAAATCTTGCACAAACTTAATACAACACAACAAGTGTAGCCAAATTCCCCGTGAAGGGCTCTGGACTAACTCCTCTTGATTCCCCTTGAATGGGTTGAGGTGTTATGTGAAGCTCTTGTTGGTTAAGTATAAGTTAGGCACACACACAAGCAAGCCAAGCAAATAAGGATGAATAGCAATATGAATATATGCAAGGCAACACAAGCAAATAGATATGTATGATATGAATGATGCTTTGCACAATATAAAGAGAGAGAGAGTTAAAGAGACAAGTGGATCAAACGCAAAGGCCAAGATATGTTTCGAGGTTCGAGCACCTTGCTCTACATCCCCGCCTACACCACCGTGTAGGATTTCCAATCCACTATAGGAGTACCGAACTCCTCTCTCAATCCTTACAAAGCCACCGAGGTTATACAACCACAATCCACCTCTACCGAAGAGGGATAAGGCCCGTAGCCGATACAAACACAATCACCTCTACCGAAAAGGGATCCAAACACCAACTCCACCTCTCACTAGAGGGAGCAAACAACAACCAACTCCACCTCTCACTAGAGGGAGCAAACCAAACCTCAACCCCTACCTAAGAGGGAGCACCCAACAAAAAAAGGGTTTACAACTTGGAGGCTCAACAACCTCAAACAATCTCTCTTTCTTTTCTTTTTCCCACAAACAAATGATCCTAAATAGATTAGGATAGTATGATAGCTCAAGTGTGAAAACAAAGTATTTTTGGAAACAAGCAACAAAGAAAAAACTAATTGGGAAGTCTCTTGTAAAAGATAGAAAATGAAAGATCAAATCAAAATCCCAAAACCTAGTTTTCTTTGATTTTTCAAAAACCCAAAAACAATAAAGATGGAATCCTTTTGGCTCAAAACTCTTTTAAAAACTTGTTTAAACACTAAACAAACACTGAAATTTTTCTTGTCAAAAGTCTTGTCAAAACAGCCCAAGAGATGGGGTATTTATACCTCCATCAGAAAACTAGCCATTAGGCTGATGTGGCAGCCTGACAGGCTGAAGGTCGACCGGCCCGGTCGACCGCCAACGGTCAGAAATATGACCGTTGGGCAACCACGGTCTGTAAGTTCACCTAGAGGGGGGGTGAATAGGTGATGGCTAATCTAATGGTCACTTAATGCCAAATAATGCAAATAATGCGGAAGCTAAAAACAATTATGACCTAATTACAACTTTTACACTATACACTATGTATAACACAAGAGTGTTGCCGAATTCCCCGTGAAGGGCTCTGGACAAACTCCTCTAGATTCCCCTTGAATGGGTTGAGGTGCCGCGTTGGCTCTCTTGGTTGAATACAAGTGTTAGTCACAATCCCAAGCAATATATCAATATGAGCACAAGGAATATATCATGCATATAAAGATGAACACAATAAATAACATGCAAGATATAACAAGAGAGATAGAGAGAGAGAGATGGCAATCGCAAACACAAGGGTATGTTTCGAGGTTCGAGCACACTTGCTCTACATCCCCGCCTTCGACACACGAAGGATTTCCACTATGCAAGATCCCATGGATCTCTCCTCGTGCCGCAACACCTACAAGCCCTCGGACTCCCTAGTCCCATACACACGCAAGCCCCACAAGCTTGCCGAGGCCGCACCTCGAACCAAAGAGTTCACAACCGAACTCCAAACCACCACGAGCACACTTGCCCGTCTCCTCAAAGTACAAGAATGAAATCTTGGTGATCCAACACTTTGATCACCAATGAAAGCTCTCACTACAACACTCCTATAAGATGAATAGCAATGGATAGCTCAAGTGTGGTGTGAGAAAAGCAAGGAAAGAACTATGGTTAAAAACTCAAGAAATTCTTTTAACACTCTTTATAAAAACTTCCCTTTAGATAGGAAATATTTGCTCTCTATTTTGTGGAGAAAACTCTTCTGAAAGTATGGGAAAAACTGGCTCAAAGCTCTCCTAAAATCTTGGCTCAAAACAATGACCAAACCCCCAAATTTATAGGCCAGAAAATATAGCCGTTGGGGTCTGTCAGAGCTGCCGGTCGACCGGCGCGGTCGACCGCCAACGGTCGGATTTCTGACCGTTGGAGCCACGGTCGACCGCCCAGGTCGACCGAGCACCTGGAACAGAGAATCAATTCTCTGTCGGTCGACCCGTGCGGTCGACCGGATTTCCAGAGAGCAAGCTCTCTGGAGCGGTCGACCGGCACGGTCGGCCGTCCCCCAGTGCACAAAAGGCGTGCACGTCTGTGCACGTCGGTCGACCGGGCCGGTCGACCGACTTCAGGATTAGTCGACTATAAAAGGTTGTAAGTCGACTTATCCGAAGCCTGAAACAGTTTTCTGGGATTAAAAAGTTTGTCTTTTTGGCTCTAATAAAATCCCATAAAATATATAAAAATCTACAAAAATAGTTTTACCAATATACTTTGAAATACAAACATGCTTGCACAAAATCAAGGCATGTTATAAAAGATTGGACTATTTTTTGTAACTTGAAAATATTTGGCTCATGATAAAAACTGTATTTTCCAAAACATGTTTTCTAAACTTTGTTTTTCCAAAACATCTTCAAAATATAAAAACAAGATATTATAGTTCATTTTAAGGCATGGTGTGTATGGATATGATCCACTACACAATCAAGATGAAATATCTATGTCTTTTGTATTAAGCATAAAACTTGGTTTTGGTTGAAAGATAAGTATATGAGAACACCAAAAACCAAACTTGTATTTTTTCAAAATGAAAAATCTTTTCTATACCAAAAAATCTTTTATGAAAACAATTCTATCAAGAGTGTGTGTGTATACGTACTTGAGCAATCCACCACTATTCTATCCTTTACATTTTTAACTAAAACAAAAACAAAATCTTATACCTAGACACAAGTCTTGATCTTGAAGTCTTCCCTTGAAGTTTTCTCATCTTCTTGACTTGGTCCAAGCTTGACACCGTGCTAGCTCCAAAGCTTTGCTTTTTATCCTTTGTTGAGCTATGCACCTACTAAGATCTTGATAATGAATCTGTCACTAATTAAACACAAGATCATTAGTAAATATAACTACATGAGTTAATCATCATCAAAACTAGAGTGATGGGCCTTTGGGCCAACACGGTCGACCGGCCCGGTCGACCCAAACAAACAGAGAGCTCTGCTCTCAACCCGGTCGACCCGTACGGTCGACCGCGTTTGTGTCTTCCAGACGTGCACATCTGTGCACGTCGGTCGACCCGACGGGTCGACGGCCCTTGGTACGGGCGACCGTCCGGTCGACCGACCGGCCTGTCAGCACAAAACTGGGTCAGAAAACTGGGAAAAAATATTTTATAAAAACTTTTATCTTTTCTGAAAATCCCATAAAACTTGTTTTAACATTTTATATTCAAACACAAACAAGTGATAAAATTTCAAGACATATATCAATCATATCAATTCATTTTTGAGTCTTGCAAATTTTATCAAAACCAACACTTGTATTTTTATCAAACTTAATTTTTCCAAAAATATCAATAGGATAGTCAAAATAAGTTTGTCTAGCAAGTTTAAAGCATGTATGTATATTTAGAACATATCTAATATACATAAGAATAAAGTAAACTTGTTTTGATCTATTATCCATGAAAACCAAAATCCAAATCATGAAACGTGTGTGTATTGTGCACTTGAGCATATCAACTATACTAAGCTTTACAAATGGATCTAAACACACTATCTAAACTAAGATACCTAAGTCTTCTTGATGATCTTCCATCTTCAAGTAGACTTGCTCCCAAATGTGATCCACCGAGTGCAAAGGTATGATCTTTAAGCTTTGGCACCGGAATCACCATGAAAGCTTCTAAACTCCTTGTTGAAGCTAATCACTAACTAATATCTTGGTTAATGATCTGAAACTTAAACAACACAAGATTATTAGTAAACATAACTACATGAGTTAATCATCATCAAAACTAGGGTGGAAGGCCTTTGGGCCAACAGGAGTGGGCTCTCGCATCACGTGAGAGTGTTGGTGCCTTGAAGTGGATGCGTTCCGTGCCTAAAGAAAATAAATTTGGATGCATCACTTTCAAGGGGAGTTTGGTGGAGAGGACCACCATTGGTTTGGAGAACTAGAGACGTGCCTTCATCGGTTTTGGTATCAATCTCTAACTCCCATTTTTATTTACATGTTCTTTTTCATGTTCATCAATTTATAGCATGTCTTGCTTTATTGTTCATTATGCTTATGTCATGTTGATTAGATTAGTGTTATACATGTTTAGTTACTTGAGACACCCAGGTTTTATATGGATCTTATCTTTGTGTTCTCACCTTATTTAGTACTATCATGTATGCCCTAGATCTAATGTACATGCATATACATAATGATCATATGGATGCTTATGATGTTTTATTTTTGATGACTCATGTTTTATTTTGATAAGTATGTTAAATGCCATGTTTATTAGACCATTGACATGCATGTATAGCTTATGAGATCACCCATGTTTATATAGACCCATATGTTGTGTTCTCACCATTTGTTTAGCTATTATGCACTTCATAGCTCTAATAGCATGTGAATTTACATAATGATCGTTTTATGTTTGTAATGATGATTTATGTCTCATTTCGTGCTTCATGATTTGAATATATGTTTAGATGTTAGTTTTCATGAAAACTAGGATTTATACTTGTATATAGAATGGGCCACAAGTAACTCTTTTTATGTTTGTGCTTGAATGCCTATTTGTACCCATTAGATGTACTAGTATAGTCTAGTTTTGATGATTCTTGCATTTGACTTGTATTCATAATTTTACATATTTTGTTTTAACTTCATGTATATGTCCATCTTGTCCAAACTATCATTTATACATATACATCCTTGAGCCACGTGCCTTCATGCATATACTTTTGTGGACTCATTGTGTTTAGGATATGTATGTATGCTCTAGTTTGTACATGACATACATATGCCTTGAAGTTTAAATCGTTTGGATGAATTTCATGTTTGCTAGGTGATTTCACATTTATGATGAAGTTCATGTTTTTTTGATGATTTCAATTGGTGATTTCACATCCTAGATGAATTTCATGTTTTCAATATTGAGCTTGATTGTCTATTTTCATGTTGATGTGTTTCTCACAACACTTGTACACTCACCTTATTTAATGTTTTCTCATGACTTAGTTTTCATGAGTACAAATTGTGCTATATGGATTTTGAGTGTTTTAGTGCCATGTGGTTTACATGTGTCTTCATGAAAAATATTTTTGTTATTCCTTATTTGAAGGATCTCGTACTAGTTGATTCATATAACTAGTTGTGATATTCTTCCTTGGTTGTAGTTTTCAAACATACTATATTTGTAAACCTATTTTTGAAAACCCCTACCATCCAAGGGTGGTTGGATGGGAGACCATGCTCATGTATGCTTTATTGTGAAAATCATTTTAAACTTGATCATGTATGGGAGGATAGGTTATATGAGATATACACTTGATCTTATTGTTGTTTCAATTGGTATCATTGAATTCTTTCAATTGGTATCAATCCTAACATTTCTTGTATACTCATATATTTTCGTATATGTATGCTTGCATTTCAAAGAATATCAATTTCAATTGGTATCTACTTTTCATACATATATATTTTTATTTGTGCTTATTATATCTCTATATCTTTAAGCACAAGATTTTGTTTATGATAAGCTTGAGCTTTAACTTTGTTTCAATTGATTTAGCTTTCAATTGGTATCTTAATTCGAGCCTTATCATAGTTTTTATTGGTATTTCATAAAGGGGAGAAAATCTTGTATTTCATCTTTCAATTGGCATTTAGTATTCAACTCCCTTACTTTATGATAGAGAATAATAATTTCAATTGGCAATAATTTCAATTGGTATTAAGATCTATGTTTAATTTCAATTGGTATCAACATTTATGTTTAGAAATTCAAAATTTGTTATGTTTAATTTCAATTGATATCAAGATTGTTTATTTACAATTGGTATGTTGTTTGTTTACTTATCAATGGTATCAAGATTTTGTTTTTCAATTGGTATAGTTTCACTTTTTAATTGGTATCTATATGCACTTCCTTGACACATTTTAATTGGTATCATATTTGATTTGACCCCTCATTGCTATCATTTTTGTTTTAGACAAAAAGGGCGAGAACATCCCTTGATTTTTTTTTAAGAGAAGAATATGTTTTTATTAGTTTTGTTTTGTTTTTAACCCCTTTGTTGATGATTGACAAAAAGGGGAGAAGAATTTGAGTTTATATGCATGTTTATATGCATGTTTATATGCATGTTTATATGCATGTTTTATGTTTTTATTAAGTTCTATTGGTATCCAAAGCATTATTTAAAGAACATGTTTAGTTTTGATATCAAGAGCTTGTAAAAGAGATCATTAGATCATTAGTTTTGTTTTGCATATATTGAGTTTAATTGGAATCTAGAGCATGTTTATTTGTTTAGTTTAATTGGTATCAAGAGCATGTTTATTTGTTTTTGCTAATTGGTATCTAGAACATGTTTATTTGTTTTTGAAAATTTTATTGGTATCTTCCATTGGTTTCTAGAGCCATTTATTGTATTATGCATATCTATGCATGTTTCATGTTTTATAATTTCATTGGTATCTAGAGCCATTTATTAATTGTTTATCCTATGCATGAGTTAAGGGGGAGCTTCTTTGAAGCTTAACTTTAATCCATGCATATATAACTCCATGAGTTTTGTCATCATCAAAAAGGGGGAGATTGTTGGCCCAAAGGCCTTCCACTCTAGTTTTGATGATGATTAACTCATGTAGTTATGTGTACTAATAATCTTGTGATTTTAGTTTCAGATCATTAATCAAGTTATTAGTTGGTGATTAGCTTCAACAAGATGATTTGGAAGCTTTCACATGTTGATTTAAGAGCCCGAGCGTCAAAGATCATATATAGCACTTGCTCGGTGGATCAAAGAGTTTTGGATCGAGTCGGCTTGGAGATTGCGCTCTACAAGAAGACATCGGTACCATAGTTTAGTTTTGTGTTTAGATCCAAATTGTAAAGATTAGAATAGTATGATATGCTCAAGTTCACAACACACACGTTTCATGTTTTGGTTTTCGGTTTTTGGTTTAACCGATCTTGGTTTCATGAATAGATATATCAAAACAAGTTTACATGATTTAATGTATATTAGATTTTCTCTATATACATGCATGCTTCAACTATTTAGACAAACTTAGTTTGATAGTCTATTTCATGTATTTCATGTTTTGGTATTTCTAACAAAACATAATTTTGGAATTAAGGACAAAAACTATGATATGTATATGTTTCATGTATATTGGATTTCTATCCATATGCATCATGCTTCAAAATGTTTAAATATCATGTTTTTGTATTTAGATGAGTTTTGGACAAAATGTATTTTCTATTCAAAATCCAAGTTTTAGAAAATACAGTTTTTGGTTTTGGTAAAAATGATAAGACACAAAATCGTTTTAATTGCTTGATATTTTAGTCAAAACTTTTATCATATGTTTATATATCAATGCAAATTGTCAAAACTATTTTTGGGGATTTTTAAGTAGTTTACAAGAATTTATTGGATATTTAATTCCTCAGTTTTTCTATCAGAACAGCCTCTGCCAGGCTAGGTCGGTCGACCCTAACGGTCGACCGCACCAAGTAGCCGGTCGACCTTTTGGGTCGACCGACGTGCGCGGATACGTGCACGCTGGCTGCCTATTGGGCCGGCCGACCGTTCGGGTCAACCGACTGCTTGCAGGCTAGTCTCTGTTTATTTCGGTCGACCGGGCGGTCGACTGTAGCTGGCAACGGGCAGAATTTGACCGTTGGACGGTCGACCGGCCGGTCGACCGGTAGTGTATTTTTGGCAGATTCTGCTGCCAACGGCTATATTTTTCTGGGGGCTATAAATACCCCATTCATAGCCTGTTTTCTCTAAGATTTTTTGTGCGAATTTTTCCTTACTCTCTGGTGTTTTCACAGCAATCAAAAGAAGTTTTGGGACTCAAATTGAACAATCTATTTGGAGTTTTTGTTAGGGTTTGGAAAACCAAAGAAAAGGGTTTTTGGGAAAAGAGTTATGATTGAACTTCTATATCTTGGTTTCAGTTTTTCCCAAGGATTTTTCTTTGTGATTTTGATTTCTATTCTATTGGTTTTCTCCACACTTGAGCTAAAATCTATTATCTCTTCTATAGGATCTTTGTGTGGGAGAAAGAAATTGTTTGTGGTTGTTTGTTAGACCACCAAGTTATAAACCTAACTTAGCTTGGCTTTGTGCCTTTCCCTCATTGTGTTGAGGAGGTTGTGCTATTGGGTTGTATCCCTCAAGTGGTGAGGTGATCCTTGTTTGCTTTGTGCTAATCCCTCAAGTTGTGAGGTGATTGTTTTGTTGGATTGGAGCTTGCCTCAAGGAGGAGGTTGTGGTTGTAAAGAGAGGAGTTGGGAACTCCTTGTGAGAGTTCTTTGTGGACTAGCTAGTGGATTAGAAATCCTTCGTATGTCGAAGGCGGGGATGTAGAGCTGGGTGCTCGAACCTCGAAACATATCTTGTTGTTTGCGCTTGATCCATTGACTCTCTCTATCTCTCTCTTTACTTTGTGCCTTGCAACTATTCATATTGTGCATTCACAATTGCTTGGCTTGGTTGTGTGTGCATCACTTGTTGATTGCACTTGAGTGTATTGCATTAAGTTTTTAAATTTCGCATTGAGTTCATAGATTAGCTATATCACCTATTCACCCCCCCTCTAGGTGATTTCATATATATATATATATATATATATATATATATATATATATATATATATATATATATATATATATATATATATGGGTCAAGTGCTCCTAGTAGGTCTTCTTAGATTGTAATCTAAGGAGACGGCTTAAAACTCCAACATCCTCTTTTTTTTCACGATCCGACCGCACATTATCATATTCCTGTTATAAGATGTACGCATATAAAAAATCACGTGATTTGAAGTTCATTTACTCATTGATCTAATCGTTCTATTTTGTTCTACTGTTTAAAAACCGTTAATGTTTGAGCCCAAAGAAAATAGAGTAAACAATCTTCAAATCACGTGATTTTTTATATGCGTGCATCTTATAACATGAATATAATAATGTGCGGTCGGATCGTGAAAAAAAAAATCAGGATGTTGAAGTTTTAAGCCGTCTCCTTAGATTACAATCTAAGGAGACCTACTAGGAGCACTTTTCCCTATATATATATATATATATATATATATATATATATATATATATATATATATATATATATATATATAGGGTAAAGTGTTCCTAGTAGGTCTCCTTAGATTGTAACCTAAGGAGACGGCCTAAAATTCTAACATCCCGATTTTTTTTTTCACGATCCGACCGCACATTATCATATCCATGTTATAAGATGCACGCATATAAAATTCACGTGATTTGAAGTTTGTTTACTCTATTTTCTTTGGGTTCAAACATTAACGGTTTTTAAACAGTAGAACAAAATGGAACGATTAGATCAATGAGTAAATGAATTTCAAATCACGTGATTTTTTATATGCATACATCTTATAACATGAATATGATAATGTGCGGTCGAATCGTGAAAAAAAAATTGGGATGTTGGAGTTTTAAGCCGTCTCCTTAGATTACAATCTAAGGAGACCTACTAGGAGCACTTGACCCATATATATATATATATATATATATATATATATATATATATATATATATATATATATAATATATGGGTCAAGTGCTCCTAGTAGGTCTCCTTAGATTGTAATCTAAGGAGACAGCTTAAAAACTCCAATATTTTGATTTTTTTCACGATCCGACCGCACATTATCATATTCATGTTATAAGATGTTCGCATATAAAAAATCACTTGATTTTAAGTTCATTTACTCATTGATCTAATCGTTCCATTTTGTTCTACTGTTTAAAAACTGTTAATGTTTGAACCCAAAGAAAATAGAGTAAACAAACTTCAAATCACGTGATTCTTTATATGCATACATGTTATAACATGAATATGATAATGTGCGGTCGGATCGTGAAATAAAAATCAGGATGTTGAAGTTTTAAGTCGTCTCCTTAGAGACTTACTAGGAACATATATATATATATATATATATATATATATATATATATATATATATATATATATATATATATATATATATATATATGAGAAAAATGTATATCAGCCGACGGCTGAGAGACTCTCTCAGCCTGCGGTGACGTGGCTCAATATTTGCCACCCCACTAAGTTGCGCCCCGCTTATAGGAACAAGTTAAATTACTAAATACCCCTTGGTAAAAGGTACTCGCGCCGTTATTGTATATTATTATTTTTCTCCCCAATTTTTTACCGCTCGTTGTCAGAGTTAGGTTATTGTTTATTATTATTTTTCCCCCTTTTTTTTACCGCTCTTTATAAAATTTAGGTTATTATTTATTATTATTATTATTATTTTCCCTATTTCTTTATCGCTCTTTATCAGATTTAGGTTCTCCTTTTCTAGCCTGCCATAAAGTTTTCTCTGAAAATATCGATTTTCAGAGCAGATTTTTCTCCTTTTTATTAATGTCGACTTCGAAGCAGTTTACTTCCCATGCTAATTCTGGTCGCAGTCGTAAGCGATCTCTATCTCCCGATCTAAATATGGAGGATATATCATCTGGTTCAACTTTCTCTTAGAATATTGAAAGTATTGAAGGGTTGACATCTTTGCATGCTGATCAACAGGTTTTTATTGTGTCATTTTTTTCCCGCAATTTCTTAAATGTAGAAGCTTTCTCTGTAGCGTATATGGAACTGCGACATATATTTCGTTTTACAGAACAAAATAATCACTTGTTCTAAAGTTTTAGAACTGCGACCACGATCGCAGTTTGATTTTAAAATAATCTCCGGCTGTAAAAGCTATTTTTGTAACTGCTACCTAAGTCGCATTCCTTATTGTTATAATTCTTACACGTTTCTATGTCAATTATATTCAGTTTATACACTAAATCTTAAGAATGTGACTTAAGGTCGCAGTATATATTCATTAGAGAGTTGCACAATTATTACTCAGGTTTTTAAAAAATCTGCTCATACGGAAAACTACGACTACGATCGCAGTCTTTTAGTAAGAAGTTATATATACATCTGCGACCTTGGTCGCAGTTTTAGTAATTACAGGTCAGACGTGTGATATTTAAAAAAATATTTATATTTATGTAGTTCGTCAATTTGTTTTGTAGGATCTGAATGCACATGGAGAAATGTCTGAAAGCTCAAATATTTTTTTAAGGAAACAGTTTTTCATGGATGTGAAAGCATACAATTTCTACAATTCTTATGCAAGGAACAGAGGTTTTGGCGTGAGAAGAAAAGGAATAGATAAGTCACGGAGGCCTCCTCATGAAGTTATTTGCAGAAAATTTTGCTGCAACAAGGAGGGTGTGAAGAAGTTGTGTGACAAAAGACAAGAGGGGCTTACAGTGCACCATTGAATTGACATTAGAGTAGCGTGTCCTGCTGAGATGCATGTTCGTCTTCGTTTTTTATTTGACAGAAGATATTGGATTGTCACCAAATTTGTTGATTCTCATTCACATGAATTGTCAAGCCCAGATAAGGTACATCACCATTACTCTCACCAGACACATCGATCAAAGATTAGCAGAAGCATTATGAGCAATTTGGTTGATGTGGGAGTGCGCCCTTCAAATATTTCCCGTGTTGTGAATCCAATGAGCCACGGAGAAGGTTGTGAAGAAGTAAGCCCGCAACAAGTTATTGATTTTACTCGTCAACGTAGAAATAATATTGGCCATGAGTTTATTGCGATCATCAAATTTTTCAAGAGAAAGCCGAGACCGATCCAGAATTTTTCTTTGCAAGTGAAGTTGATAATGCGGGCACACTTAGAAACATTTTTTGGGCTGATGGAAGAGCTATTTCCTCGTATTTGAGGTTCTGTGATGTGATCGTTTTTGACACAACATATTGGACTAATCACTTGAGCTTGCCATTTGCTCCATTCACTGGAGTAAATCATCATCGGCAGTCAATTTTGTTTGGCTGTGCATTGCTTGCTGATGAGCAGAGGGATACGTTTGTGTGGCTATTCTAAAAATGGCTCAAGTGCATGCATGGAGTTGCACCGAAGTTGATTATTACTGATCAGGATGCCCAGATTGTTGATGCCATCAAGATGATTTTTCCAACTACTCGGTACCGGTACTGTTTCTGGCATGTACGGAAACATATTGCCGAGCAACAAATCCCGATGACAAACAAGTATGGAGAAGATATGGTCTCTGATTTTCATCATTGATACACCTCCCGTGATATAAGCACATGCGAGGAGCGATGGCGACTGATGAATGAAAAATATCATTTAGAAGAAGAAGAAGAAGACAGTTGGTTGTTTAAGATGCACAGACTGCGTGGACAATGGGTTAATGCATATCTCAAGGATGTTTTCTGTGCTGGAATGACAACCAGCCAGAGGTCTGAGAGTATTAATTCTTTCTTTGATGGTTTTGTTAATGCAACACGAAACTAGTGAAATTTGTTCACCAATATGATAAAGTTGTTGCTGCCCGTCGTAGTTCTGAATCTCAACAAGACTTTCGGGGTTTGAATTCTGTGCCCAACTATACATCGAATCCATATGAGATACAGGTTTTGAAGTTGTATACCCCGAAGATTTTTCAGTTGTTCCAAAAGGAATGGGTAGCTGTAACGACACTGTTTTCAGAAGAGTTGGAACACGATGGACCTGGATCAAAATATTTGGTTGGTGATTTTTCAGAATCAAAAGACAGCTGGGAAAAGGTCAGTTATGAGAAGCCTGATGAACTTCATGTGTCTTATAGTTGCTCATTATTCGAAACAGAGGGTATCCTTTGTAGACATATTCTGTGTATTTTGTGGCGCAATCACGTTACACATATACCAGAATCATATATACTTCAGAGATGGAGGTTGGATGCTCGTTACAAAAATGTTGCAATTGAAAATGGCATTAGGCCTTTTCCCAGTCAAGGCACTCCACGGACGGCTAGATTGTGGACACTTCGTTCCAAATTTAATGCAATTCTTGAGATGGCCGCCGATTCTGATATCCATCTTTCAAAGTTGGACGCAGTTTTGAAAAGATTTGTTGAAGAAACCACTAGTGAATACAAAGCCATGTCAGTAAATTATCAGTCATCACAGTCTAAAACTACTATTGGTTCCAGTGGATCCGTCGTTGTTCTGCGAGATGGTGAAGAATTGAATATACGCGATCCAATTGGTCCTGTACCAACCAAGAGGAGGCCTAGAGCTGCATCCAGACTTAAGTCTGATTTTAAAGATTCTCTATATCAGAAGGAAGTGAAGCATCGAAGATGTGGAAACTGACAAGAGCTGGGTCATTACAGGACTGGTTGTCCATTACTAGTATTAAATTAAACCTATTATACAGTTCTTTCTAATGATTTATGTTTAAAATTCTTACTTTTCCTTTTTAATGGCAGAAGAAGTAGGTTCATGTTGTGTCTACCTAGAAGGAATAAAGTGTTCATTTTGACAGCTTTAGTCATGAACTGCGACCAGGGTCACACAGCGCAGAGAGATTCATGTCGCATGCTACGACTGGCGTGTCATTATAAGCAGATTTTAATATCATTTTTCACATCTACTGTACTTTTTTATAAGTTGTTGTACTTTAGAGTTTCACTGTGACAAACTTGGCCTATATAGTTTACCTTTTAGTTACTTTAACATATACAGCGACTTTGGTCGCAAATATAAGCAGTGTATGGGGATAATCGCGATCGTGGTCGCAGTGCTTCTATGTAGGGGAAATTGGTTTGTTGCTTTTAAAATTGCCCCCATCTCTTGGTATATTAGTATAACATTTGAATATAGTTGAAACTCAAATATAATTTCGACATTTTTGCCCTATGTTCTTCTTTATTCCACTGAACATAAAGTAACACTGCGATCATGGTCGCATTCATATTTGCCCATTTGAATATTGACTTTCCCGTTGTCTACAACAGTTCCATGACTGCGACCAGAGTCGCAATTGGCCGACGTTATTTTTTTCTTTCTTCGACAATAGTCGCAGCGTTTCCTTTTTCATTTAATTTTAACATCCATTTCGACAATTTTGCCCTATGTTCTTCTTTATTCCACTGAACATAAAGTAACACTGCGACCATGGTCGCATTCATATTTGCCCATTTGAATATTGACTTTCTCGTTGTCTACAACAGTTCCATGACTGCGACCAGCGTCGCAGTTGGCCGACGTTATTTTTTTCTTTCTTCGACAATAGTCGCAGCGTTTTCTTTTTCATTTAATTTTAACATCCATTTCGATAATTTTTTCCTATGTTGTGCTTTAGTCCACTGAACATATAGTAACGATGCGACCATGGTCGCAGTTCATATTTGCCCATTTGAATGTTCTGTCTTGATGTCTACAGCAGTTTCATGACTGCAACCAGAGTCGCAGTTGGCTGACGATATATATATATATTTTTTTTACTGCGACAATAGTCGCAGCGTATCCCTTTTTTTTTAATTTTAACATCAATTTCGACATTTTTGTCCTATGTTGTGCTTTAATCCACTGAACATAAAGTAACACTGCGATCATGATCGCAGTTCATATCTGTCAATGAACTTAGAACTTCGACACTTTCTGGTTTACAACTTGGCACCGTAGTTCCATGTTGCGTCTACCACATGAATAAAATTAGTGATAAAGATACAGCAGTTCAACCAAGATTAAGTAGTAAAAATTATAATTTACACAATTAACATTAGAAAATAGGCTTATATATTTATAAAAATCGAAATACAAATTTAAAAGTTCTAATCTACTCGTTCTCGTCATCACCATCATAATCAAATTCGTCCTCAATATTATGACTGTGTTCGTCTTCCGTATCGCTTTCCGTCTCTTCCACCTCTTTACCAACAATCTCCTCTTCGCTTTCTTCCTCTTCATGGCAGTATTTTGGTTCATCAATAAACTCCCAGAACGGGTCGTCTGTATCAAGCTCATCCTCTGACCCGTAGCGAGGGATCGATTCAGAACTATACATCCAATTATCATTAGATGATTGGCTTCTTTCCGGTGAAGATGGTGAAGAAGACATTTTTGAATCTGTTTCCGAATATTGAAAGAAACGAATTTGAGCAAAACCTATTTAGTATGTTTGTAATCCTGTAATGATGACCCTTTATATATTTTTAATCCCAGAATTCGAAAAGGTTTAAGCTCTCAAACGACGTGAACATGTTCCAAATTTATTTTCTGCCTTTTCTCATAAATTGTATACTTTCCAGGTGACTGTTCAGTTCTCGAAAACAGTTAAAAAGTTAATACAGTCTTACATCAAGTTACTTTGTACTTTGAACACGTGAAGATTATTATTGTTTTATATCTTATGGTAGAAAAATGCAGGGAGGATTATGTTTACGATAACACAAATTAATGAAGTTAATTAAATTAAAACATATATAAAGGGCTATGTGTATAAAAACTTTGGTCTCCTGATTATGACAATGCGACCACGGTCGCAGTGGGATCTGATAAATGATTCAGTAACTGCGACCGTGATCGCTGTCTCGATTACAGTATCGCAATATAAGGAAACGATGCAACTCAAACAGGTCATGACTGCGACTTTGGTCGCAGTACAAATTCTGAACTCATGTTTGTTTCTAATATCAATACGAATTAGTAAAATGTACTGTGTAACAGTAGTAGAATGAAAATAAAGAAATCTCAATGGATTTTATAATAAATAAATGTATAAAATTGTTTATAAATTAAATTAATAAAACAAACAGACCAATTTTACATCTATTTTTACATTTATAAAAAAAATGAGATACATCAATGAATTATCAACTGTCAGTCTTCAAATACCATCCTTCTTATGATTTCTGTCTCTTCATCCCAACTTTTCTCTCTATCTGCGAGTATCATGTATGCAAGCTCGCTACTTAGTCTCTGTACATCGGCAGCCGTCACAGTATCAATAGCTGATGGACTACCAAATGCTATACTTTCTATGTACTTGCATACATATACAGCGCAATCAACACTGAAAATTGTACAGGGAAATCATTAAATGAAATTAGATTTCTGTACTCAAAAAAACTAGAAAAATGATAGGTATATGTCACCAAAAAAAAATACATGTTTGCTTGTTGGGGCATCTTGCGTATTTTATATATGTTTTTTTCATTAATCAATTTCAAAAATCTGTAATAACCTTTCTTTCTGCAATGTCAATAGAAAAAATATCAATATTAATCAAATTAAATGCAAGTATTCAGTAATCGAAATATTAAAATTCAACTCACCATTATTCTTGCATCTGTTTGATAAAGCTTTAATGTACTACTTGATTTTTCAGCTGGGACCAAAGAGTTGTAAAAATTCACTCTTATGTATGGCAATCAAATACCAACAAGATCCAATGAAATCCGGGATCCTTGGCACTGTATTTGTGATTGATCGGGAAGAACATGTATTGCACATCAATTGTCCAGTTTTTCAACAACTGCTTGATAAAATAATCTTCAAGATCTATACTTTTAGATACAACACCATGCTGTGAACAACAAAAAATAAATTCAAAATGAATTCAAAGTATAAAAAACATTATGAAAACCAGATGTTATTCTGACAAGACAACAGACTGCGATCTTGGTCGCAGTATTTTTTGGTTAATATACTTTACGCTGCGACCTTGATCGCCATCACCGGTATCCATGTTTAATTTTTAAGCATTTCTTAGTAATCCCGTCTGTTGTATTAACATGCATTGCGACCAAGGTCGCAATGTTGTTATTGATTAAGACTGCCGCCAGAAACTGCGACCAAGGTCGCAACCTTCATTACTAAATTGATATTCGTGGGGATTAATAAAATCATCGACTACGACCTAGGTCGCAGTACATTCGTTATGCCTTATCAGCAGTAAAGACTACTAGTAGAATATTTAACGTTCAAAAATTTAATTAACTAAATTAATTAGGAAATTAATATTTCAATTAACCGTAAAGGAGAAAATAGATGTTTACCCAAGCTTCGCTCCGAAAGAATATACTTTTTAATTCTCCTCTTTTCTCTAAATGTTTCATGTAGAAATGAATTATATTGGCATCTAAATCTCTACTGAACATCAGGTCCTCAATGTCATTTTTCGCAATAATGATTCCGTTGTCAGTATCCTGATATGCAGTAGAACTGCAAGATATTCAAAACAAAGTTAAGAATTATATTGTTCTAATATAAATATCTAATAGTTTTTGATATGATTTAAAATAAAATTAATTAACTTACTCAGAGAAGGCCTTGTCCAAGAAATTTTTGATGAGAGCTTGTTGATGTGGCTGCAGAATTCTGTATGCAGTGGTTTCAGTCAATTCCCTGGTTTTTGGCTGAGTGTCGAAAATCTGTTCGTTGCCGAAACCGCAGGCTGTGGAAGAGGATGTTCATTAATTTTCTTTCTCTGTTTTGGATAAACGAAGTCGGAGTCATCGCGATCTCTTTCAGCGCGCTTGCGTTCTTTGACTCCCTTTTCTATCGTTCCTTTAGAGTAATCCAAAACTTTTCTTTTTAAGGATTGCTTCTGAGCCGGAGTCTGTTCTTGAATTTTTTTATTCAGAAGCTCTATCTTTTTGGAGTTCAAGCATCTGTTGAGTTATATTTAAAAAAAAGTTAGGAAATCTTCCCCAACAATAGTTACTTTAAATTCAGAACCCTTGATTTCCTCTTCTTCCAATTTATTTTTCTTCTTCTCTTCTGCCTGCTTCTCCATCTGCTCCCTCATCCTTTTCTGCTTCTTCTCCCTTCCTTCTCCTCTCCTCTTCTTTCATCCTCTCCTTCCTCTCTTCCCCCTCTTTCTTCCTTTTCTCCTTAACAATTTTACGATTTTTGTCCTCCTGCGCCCTCACCTGCCTCTTCTTCTCCTCCTCTACCTTCCTCCTCTTCTCCTTTTCCTGCTCCTCCTCTTCTTTCCTCCTCTTCTCCTTCTCCTTCGTCTCCTCTTCCATTCTACTCTCCTCCTGCTCCTCCTCTTCTCCTTTTCCTTCTCCTCCTCTTCCCTCCTTCTCCGCTCCTCCTCCTCCTCTTCCCTCCTCCTTCCCTCCTCCTCCTCCTCCTTTTCCCTCCTCCTCTCCTGCTCCTCCTCTTCCCTCCTTCTCTTCTCCTTCTCCTCCGCAGCAGTGGCTGCTCTCAGCAGCTCTTCTTCTTCTTCTTTCACTTTTAATTTCCTCTGCTGCTTTTTAATTTTCTCTCTCTCTCTTTTTTTCTTTAATTCAGCCTTGAGTGTGTTTCAGTCTCCATTTTTTCAATTTTTCTTTCTACCTGATAAACATATTCTCTCAAGTACTGATTCTGATTCCTCAAAACTTCAATTTCTTCAGCTTGTTCATCCTGTGATGGTGGCAAATAACCTGCAATAGTTGGCTCTTTCTCACTCGTTCGTTCCTCAACTATTTCGGCTACTTCTGGTTCCGTTTCCGCCGGGATGTTAGCTTCATTATGTGTATATTCTTCTTCTTCTTCTTCTTCTTCTTCTTCCTCCTCCTCCTCTCCTCCTTCAACAGGAAGGCCAATCATACTTCTTTCATCATTAGAGATGTTGGTCATTCGATACAAAATCTGAAGGAAAAAAATTAACCTTAAAACGATATAGAAATCTTATAGTTGTACCGCAGATGAATGAAACATTTACTAGAATAGCTAATAAGGAAGTGCGACCTAGGACGCAGTTATAAGCATTACATCAGACAAATAATTCATTACTGCGACAATGGTCGCACCACAAATCAATGGAATAATTATAACTGCGACCATGGTGGCAGTTTATTTACAACGACTTATCAAGAAAATGCGACCATGGTCGCACACAATTGTGCTGCACATAAAATGAACTGCAACCGAGGTCAAAAAACTTGATTTTTTATTTTTAATTACTTTAAATAATATAGATCAATTTCAATGGAGTGGATCTTGTATTTGAATGTCAGATGTTGGTATTTGAATGGGAAGGATTCGGGCTCGAATGCTTCCGAAATGACACAAGTGTGTGTATTTATTACATTTTATTCTCAAATTGCGTGATAAACACAGCACTATATACATATATCATTCTAGTAGAGAACCCCCTGCGATACGCGGCGGAAGGGACACATGAAGGAACACGCAATCTTGCAGGTATGCTCATGCATAATGAAGTATACTTATACATTGTATAAAGAACATCTAAGAACACTTGAGTTAAAGGACTAAATCAGGAATAACGTGAGTCCACTAATACACATAAGACTGTAATGCCATATAACACACTTAGTATTGCAGTAATTTATACATACTTAGAGCACAAAAGTACTAGCTTAATCATACTTACTGACAGCAGGAAATTAGTAGTAGCATCCAAGGTGGCTGAGAAGTTTACTAAACAACATAATATCACAAAAAAAGATAGATGTGTGATTTCATGCTTGCTGCTGAAAGTAAACGTCTATTCCAGAGCAAAAGGATTGCAAGCAAGGGAAATAACTCCCTCAGCAAATTTTTTTTATTTTTAGCAGCTAGCTACAGTGCAGTGTCATCTGAAGCTTCAGCTTCAGTTTCTTCTGGAGTCGTGACTGCATCAGAATCTGTTGTTGTATGTTTTAAGCTAGATTCAGTCTTATCAGCCTAGATTTCTGGTTCTGGAAAGATTGGGTGTTGAAGAGTGTAAAGCTCGTGGAGCCCAGTCAATCGTGTAGGCTGTGGATCTTCCTTTGCTGCCATAATCACGGACAGTGTATTTGATTGTGAGTTTGTATGTTTTGTCCTAGCCCTGTCGAAGATTTTTGCTATCTTTGCAAAACAATCTTCCTGTAACAGAATCAGAAAGATTCAATCAAACCTTTTCTTTTCTTGCTTTTTTCTGTGTGCTAACTTGTATTTAGCATCACTTATTTATACAACATTATTGTCAAAAAAAAAAAATCGTACCTGAGATTTCATTTCTTCAATCTCTAATGCGGGAACCTGCAGGATCTCCTCAACTTCGTCATTGAACAATGTCAAGACCCTTCCAGTAGGGTCCCTCAACTCCAGTCTTATACGATATCTGCAAATATTGCGAACCAATGCCAATGCTGCAATGATGAAGAATATATAGAAGGATCACTTTCGGGTTGTTGGACAATCTCGGTTGTTGCAAGTCCTTGATGGGCAGCCAAATTGATCGCTTTCAGGCCCGGGCGTACCCTTTGAGGAGAGTGCACAAGAACATCTCTACTATTACACAAGCCCAATCTGCACCTGATTTGTCTACTCTATAAAACTTATGAAGTCAGATTCGAAGATCACAGTTAACCTATTTGTATTTCAAGAGAAAAATGAACAAACTATAAGAGGAGCAAAGACCTCTCTCAATTCAAAGAATTCAAACAAACAGAATTTCATATGTGCTCTTCTCGTCTGGATAAATGGCGGTATTAACAGCAGCTTAGGGATGAGAATAGGCCGAGCCGGGTGGGGCCGAAGCGTACCCAAACATAAATGAAATCTAAATTTTACAAACAGCTGAATTATACTACATTTCACTCAAAGCACAGCACATAATATTACAAACAGCTGAATTATTACAAAGTCAATAACACACCATTCTAAATTTGCAGCAACAGATGTCTGTACTAAAACCCATCACCAACAAGCCTACCACAACTTCATAATTGAAATCTAAATGCGTTAATCAATTCCCTTCCCTTACATCGTCCTTTCAGAAAATATTACAACGAAAATTACCAAGGAAAACAACAAACAAGAGCACAACACATAAAAGGACCAACTGATCTCAAATTGCTAGAACTAAACACCCTTAGAAGTGCTTGGCAACTTCCTTGGCCAGAAACAGGGTTTGCCTTGCAGAAAGCAACGCGCTCGTCGCCGTTGAGGAAACCGTCACCGTCGGTGTTGATCTCGGCCATTCTGCGCTGGATTTCCTCAGTAGGGACGGAGCAAAGAGCCTCCCCGAGCTCCGCCGACCATATAATTTAGATGCAAAGAGTTAAGAGGGAGCTGTGGAGAGACCTAACGTAAATTGTATGTTTTAGCGCCATTAGGTAGATTTTATGTATAATTTGGCGATCTATTTGGTAAAAATACTTTTCTAAATTGAAGTTTCACTATAAGCTATTTCGTATTTGTATTTTGTATAGCTACAAGTAAAACACTCAAATTAACTTCGAGTTTCAAAGGAATTAACTTTTAACTCCAAAATAACATCCAAACAAGAAGTTTTACAGGCATGTTGAACATGTAGGCAGCAAACAGATCAAAACTCTCTAATTTCCTCCAATCTGTCTTCTCCTTTTGGAACAAATCCGCCGAACGTAGAATCCAACGTTACTTTCTTGTGAACCTCGTTAAATCCCATGGAACCAATCCTCAAAAACTCATCAACAATGTCCTGAAAATTGAAAGATTTAACTCCTTAACAGGCAAAAATGGAAGAACAGGTTCAGCCGCCTCCACCTCATGTGATGACCCTTTCAACTCTCCTCACCTTTAACTCCCCCTCCATCAAAACGCAAGCAAGCAATCTCCATGACGGGCACGAGCTCCAGTCCCTCACGGGGCAGCTCAGCCAAGGCCTCACCCCTCGGTGGAGCCCAAGAATCCGAGGTGGTGGCCGCAGCAATCTGTTTGATTCGTTTGAGCTGGACGCTGTTGTGCAACAGCTCAACGGTGCACTGCGTGCTACAAGAAAGGGCACAG
The DNA here is from genome assembly GCA_038442645.1 of Agave tequilana. Classification (NCBI taxonomy): domain Eukaryota; kingdom Viridiplantae; phylum Streptophyta; class Magnoliopsida; order Asparagales; family Asparagaceae; genus Agave; species Agave tequilana. The sequence goes on from JAVJIF010021570.1 coordinate 43,915, forward strand.
TGATTTACTCGGATGCAAAGGATGCAAAGAGTACAGGTTGTTTGCAGAAGAAGAGAGGCAAGAAACAGACGATCTCTGGAAATCACGACAACGCAGTCAAGAAGGATGCTAGCAGTGGTGGTGGGCTTGTGCCAAAGTTGTGAAGAAGGTCAGGGGAGCCATTCTCGGATAAAAAAGATGAACAAATTCGTATGCTTTCAGCATGCCACATGCATGTAGCACATACATGTGCGTCCATGCAGATTTGCACTTCTGCTTGTAATGTTTCTGTAGAATTTGAAAGTATGCAGAGCTCAAATTTCCTGTGAACAAATAATGACATAGATAATACTTCCCTTTTATAAGAAACATGTACAAGAAACGTTAAGCTTAACATCTATCTTTAGTACAAAATAAAATTTTTTGAAGCATCCACATTGCTTGCACAATACTGAGACGTTAAAGAAAATATCAAAAACGTATGCACAGAGACACTGATCATAGCAAGAATCCAGACTGATGTTGTCATATATGGAAAACAATACAGGCTCAAATTCAGTCGGATACATTTGTATTTGATTGCAATCTTTTACACTGCACAGATTGTACGAAAAGAAAAAGAATCCACGCAGAGAGTGCAAGTAGAACTCACAAAATACAACAGTATAGGGGTCAATACAACATAATTCAATCCTCTCCTTTGGTACACTAATAAAAAACCAACTAAACTATCATCAAATTATACATACTACTTACAAAAAGTTGGCAATCACCTGTGATACAAACATAATAAAAGCAATGCCCCCTGACCAACGAGAACAAAGTAGATGCTGGTAAAAATCGCAAATGAGCAACACCACTGGTATCTCAATATACGTCGCAAACAGCACTTCCAAGCTAACAGGGCCAACTTCACAAGATCGTAGTTACAAATATTTGTGTGTAAAGGAGAGAGCCTAGGAGAGCTTGAGTGCCATTTCCTGAAGGAGGGCTCGTTTCTGTGAGGCAGTAATGACTCGGTTGGTTTCTGCGTTTTCAAGCACATCTGTGATTATGGCAGCTGCGTGGCCCAAAGGCTCCTCTGCTGTTCTCTTCAACATGAATGCCTAAAAAACAATCCACGAGAAAAAAGTAATAAATACAACCATTTAATTTACCATAGTCTAAAAAATCATACAAAGGCAGGGGTAGGCAAGGGGAACTGGAACCTGGCAGTGATGAGATATTCCTAGAGTGCAAGGTTTCTGATACCAAGGCTCTCCATCCACTTGGACAGGAAATGGAGCAAGTAGATGAATCTTGATAGATTGCCCCTGTGCCAACCTCCGAGCTCGAGAAAGACCAACCTAGAAAACCCAAGAAAAGGTCATCAAACCAAATTTTAGCCAGAGAATGATTTAAATGAAATCCATCCATCATGTCTCAAATTTGAAAAGTAAGAATTACAGTTAGTTTCAAATAGTTAGCAATATCTGAAGATATTGGATAACTACCTGAAGCTTCCCCAGATGCCAGGTCCCACTGATGCTAACAACCTCCAGCACCTTGTCATGCATGGACTGCGGATCAAAATTGTCATAGTTCTCATCCTCATTTTGCCATAGGTCAACCCCTCCCATGTAGCTTCCAATGTTGGCAACAAGCACTCCTTCAGCATCCTGTGAAGGTTTAAAACTTAATTCAGTGCATAGTAGGAATCCAACAAGTAGTGGTGTTCACAAGGAATCTGTTTGAGGGGGGGGCAAAAAAAAAACCCCCTAGAAGACTTAATTTATTAGAGAGATCTCATCTCAATATATAGAGATTACAAACGGGTATTGGGTTATGGGTAATGGTAACCCAATAACATTATTATCTATCTAAACTAACACTCTCTCTCTCTCTCTCTCAAGCTGGAGCATAAATATCTAACATGCCCAGCTTGTTACATAAATTAGAAAACACCTGGGGTGAGGCAGCTTTGGTAAGAAGGTCCGCTAGCTATATCGAAGAAGGTGTGTACCAGAAAGCAACCATGTTCTTGGTCCACGCATCTCGAGCAAAATGACAGACAACCTAAATGTACTTGGTCCTCATGAAATACAGGATTCTGAGCAATGTAGATATCAGATTGGCTATCACAATGCATAAGCATGGGTATAGCTGTCTAAAACCAAGCCCCATCAGTAGATTCTTTAGCCAAACCATCTCACACGCAGTGTGAGCCTATACTCAGCTTTTGCACTTGAGCGAGATACTACATCTTGATTTTTGCTTCTTACTCCTAGTCACAAGATTCCCTCCAACAAGGTGCAATACCCAATAGTAGATTTCCTATCTCCTCTGTCACGAGTATATCCTGAATCAGAGTATCTCGATATGTGTACATGTCCATACTTCTTATACACCAGGCCTTTCCTTGGACAAGTCCTGATATAAGCCAAAATTCTTAGTGCAGCTGACTAATAAGCCTTTCTAGGTTCATGCATGAACCTATTTAGTACACCAACAGTGAAGGTTATATCTGGTCTAATGACCGTAAGATAAATCAACTTCCCAATCAATCTCCTATACCTTCCTGGATCATCAAGTAGGTGATTGTCATCAAACCACAGTCCACATTGGCTTCCATTGGAGTGCTAGCAGGCTTACACCCCAAAAGTCCTGTCTCCTCCAGAAGATCCAGAGCATACTTTTCTTGAGAAAGAAGTATTACTATTTTATGCGCAATTTCAATTCCTAGAAAGTATTTAGACCTCCCGTTGACCTTGTCACAAAATGATGCTTAAGATACTCCTTTTTTTCCAATGGCCCTATAGGATCAATGCCAGTTAGCAAAATGTCATCAACATGTACCATCAGAACTACAATACTAGACTTTATGTGCCGAACAAAGACAGAGTGATCTGAGTGACATCGGTGAAAACTAATGCCAAAGATGGTAATGCTGAACTTCTCAAACCACGCCCTTGGACTCTCCTTGAGACTGTATATAGCCTTTTTGAGGCGACAGACCTTATTCTCCCCCTGAGCAGCATATTCTGGAGGTTGTTCCATATACACTTCCTCCTGAAGGTCACCATATAAGAAGACATTCTTAACATCCAGTTGGCACATGGACCATGACAAGTTAACAGTAACAGAGAACATAATCCTGATAGAGTTCATTCGGGCAACTGGCGAGAAAGTTTCAAAATAATCTGTCATGTTTGATTATAACCTTTGATCACGAGCCTGGCCTTATAGCGATTCAAGATGATACTTGACATCCCACAATGACAGCATCTATGGGTGCTAACACCAACTCTCAAGTTCCTCAAGAAACAAAAGCATCTATCTCCTCAATCATGGCCTGCTTCTGGGCAGACACTAATAAAGTCTCCTCACAAGACTTGGATATAGACTCAGAAGACAAGGATAGAGCAAACTGACGAAACTGTGGGTTAAGATGATCATAAAAAATAAAATTTGAAATAAAATGATCGTGCAAGACCATTTACCTTTCCGAAGGGCAACAAGAATATCAAGATCAGATAAAAGTGTTGATGGTTGAATAGGAGGACCGTCTACCGTATTGGATTGACCGGAACTGATTCAGAGGCAGGTACTTTTTGATGATGAGTGTATCAGATTCAGAAATCTTTAACTAGCCCCGGTACTGGCGTTGATGCATTTCGCTCAAAAGTGTCTTTAGGTGGCACTGGCGAAAAATCAAGAGAAGCAGGTGCAAGCAAAGGCACAGACAGTGGAAGAGGAACAGACGCAGATGCAATACCAGGAACCAATGAAGAGAAATATAGAACAAACTCAAAGAATATGATGTCTGCAGACACGAAATACTTTTTGATAGAGAGATTGTAACATCGGTATCATTATTGAGTTCAGGAATATCCAACAAAGACACATTTGATAGATCTAGGAGACAATTTGTCTAACCCAGGAGAAGTCTTGTAAAAAAAGTACAGCCAAATACCTATGGAGACATGGAGAATACACTTTTGTGAGGGTGGACACAAAAGATGAAATTTTTCACCAAGGACAGATGGGACATCCTATTAACCAGATGACTAGCACTTAACACAGCGTCAGATCATAAATATTTGGGAACATGCATATGAAACATTATGGCCTTAGCAATATCTAAAATATGTCTATATTTATGTTCAGCAATTCCGTTTTATTGGGATGTATGAGATCAAGATGTCTGGTGAATAATCCCATTTTTCGAATAGAAGATAGACACATTATATTTAACATATTCCAAGACATTGTCAGTCCGAAGCACATGATTGGAAGTTGAAAACTATTTTTTTTTTATTTCATTGAAGAACAGTTCAATGGCATTAGAAACTTTTGACTTCTCTTTTAGTAGATACCACCAAGTCATGTGGGAGAAGTCATCAACAAAGAGTAGAAAATATCTTAAACCCCCTGTTTTAAATATCGGCCGAGTCGGCCGAGATATCAGCCGAAATCTTCTTTTTTGTCTGCTGCCGATACGATATGGAAAATCGTTCGCCATAACCTTTGCAGCAAAAAAACGGTCGATATTTGAAATATCGGCCGATAAATCGCCCGATATCAGGCGATAAATCGCCGAAATATCGCTCGATGTGAAATAACTTATTTATTGCACGACTGCGTTCAAATGTACATTGTTTTTTATAGTTTTTGCATGCATATTATATCATTTTAATTAGGTAGATGATATCTATGGCAATAAGCCAACTTTAGTTATAATATTTCATTATATATAGTGTCCGATATGAACGCCCGATATGCGCGCGTATCCCCGATATCTCCCCCGATATCCGATATCCAATATGAAAAAACCTCATCTGATACGATCCCGATATCCGATATTTAGAACCTTACTAAAACCTTTAAGTGAAAAGACACGACTGGGACCCTAGACATCAGAGTGGACTAACTCAAAGAGATCTACTATGACTAGTGCCTCGACTAGGATAGGTAGCACGATAATGTTTACCTAACTCACAAGGCTCACATCTTAAAGAAGAAATAGAAAACGCAACAGGTATGACAGATCTAAGCTTTTGCACCAAAAGATGACCCAAGCGACAGTGCCACAGTAAAAAGAGATCAGACTGATCTGTAACCAAGCCAGTAGGGATCACTCTGTCATCCAAATAGTACATGTCTCCTCGTTCACGTCCCGAACCAATCCTCCTCCCAGTTGATGGGTCCTGAAAAGCAAATAAGAAGGAAAAAAGTAATTTTTACAGTTATTATAATTTGTAAATTGACTGTAGATAAGAGGTTGATAGGAAATTTTGGAACAAACAGGTCATCAGTAAGTGCTAAGGATGGAGTAGCATGAACAATCCCATTTTTCAGTACAGGTGAATGAAAACCATCAACAATTTTAACAGAAGGATAGGTATTTGACAGGTTTAATGACATAATTTTTTTCTTTATTACCTGTCATGTGGGATGAGACTACTGAGTCTAAAATGCAGAGTTTTTAAGAAGAGGCAGTATAAGCATGCATACCTGAAGAGGATGCATGAGTTGCTGGATGACCGTTCTAAGAAAACTCTAGCTGACATAGTCGATCATATTTCTTCTGTGATAATATAACAGTGAAAAAAATCAGATGAATGAGGAATAGTAGATGGATTCTGAGAAGTATCACATGGGCATGAGGCTCAAAATCAGCCATTGTGCCCACTCTGGTCAACTAAACTTCGTCCAGCCCTTCTCAGAGATATGGTTATTCTTTGACACAGCGCGTATAGTGCCTCGATCCCTTATCAGAAGCATTCAGTCGTCCACCAGAAACATTACGTCCCGCGCCAAATGAGCCATGTCCTCTAAAGTCGCGACCATGACCACGACCTCTATCACGTCCAGAGTACATGACAGACTGATTCATAAACGATGCAGAGGATACATCAGCTCCAGTAGAAATACGCATGACTCTGAAGGAAGTGACAATCAATATGAGAATACTATCTCCTCCTAGTATCTGACTTCGCACCTGGATCTGAGTATAGGGCTCGGGCCAGACATAAACTTCGACACTGCGAGATCCTGAAGATACCCCCTCAGTGTCGTTGCATTGGTTACAGCAGGTTGATGCATCTCCAACTCATCAACAAACTCTTCAGTTCTTCATAGAACTCGCCACAAACGTATCTCCATGTTTTAGTTCAAACAGGCGCACACATAAATTTGAAAGACCCTCGAAGGATTCTTTTCATTGACATACATTACATTCAAAGTATCCCACATCTCCTTAGCAGTAGTTAGAAACATGACACTATTACTAATCTTCTTTTCCAAACTGTTAAGGAGATAGGTCATAACAGAATAATCTCCAGTAAGGCAGATCACATAAGTGGGATCTGTAGCAGTCGGTGGAGACTGTAATAGCTGAGCCAGCTTGTTCTGAGCACCAATGTATATGTAGAACGTCTGAGCCCATAATAAGTAGTTAGAGCCATTCAACTTTACCGTAGTTCCCAATATCGTCTTGAGTACAGAAGTCTCAACTATCGGTAATGAGATCCGAGTGGAGGAAGAACTCATATCACTCGACATCGCAGCCAATCAAGGATAAATACTAGAAGCAAACAGCAGTAGTGTGAAAGCAAATTAGATTATTTGCTGAATGGTAGAGTATACCAGATTAGAAGCCAGAGTAGATCAGAGTAGGCATAGAGACAATCCAGAGCAGATCATAAACATGAAGCTGGAGGCTTACAATAAAAAATAGCATGAAAGGCACAGCAGAGTTTGTGAAGATTCAGAAATGGCCTATGAAGGCTGAACAGAACCAGGTATAGCCTAGAATAGCTTAGCTGAGCTCATATAGCCTAGAAAGGCTCAACAGAGTCTATGAAGACTCAGAGATAGCCTAGAAAGGCTCAAAAGAGTCTATGAAAACTCAGAGATAGCCAGAAAGACTTTGTCTATGAAGACTCAGATATAGCCTATAAAGGCTCAACAGAGTCTATGAAGACTCAAAAATAGTCTAGAAAGGCTTAGAGGTAGTATCGCCGAACAGGGAGCAGAACAGATCGATCCAGATCAGAGCAGCCAAGAATCAGATCAGAACAGCGCAAGGATGTGTGTGTCAAGGGGTGGAGAGGGTGCGGCACAGCAGGGGAGGGGCGACATTGGCGAGGAGGGGGAGCAGGGGCAGATGAGGCTGCGACAAGGGCTTGGGAGGGGTGTGGCACAACTGGGGAGGGGCAGCAGAGCTTTGGGAAGAGCGACGGCTTGATCTGGAGGAAAAAGAAGGAAGAGGAAGAGAAGAGGGTGTGGCGGCAGGGCAGGGGATGGGGCGGCGGCTTGATCTAGAGAAGAAAAGAAAGAAAAGGAAGATTAGGAGATGACGGCTAGGATTTTGGATGCTCTCATACCATGTTGAGAAAAAAACCCTAGAAGACTTAATTTATTAGAGAGATCCCATCTCAATATATAGAGATTAAAAATGGGTATTGGGCTATGGGTAACGATAACCCAATAACCCAATTATCTTATTATCTATCTAAACTAACAGAATCAACAATGGACAGACTTTGCCCCATTAATATGGGACCCTGGCTCAAGAAATATTCTGCATTGTTGTTACTCAAGGTTAGATGAGTAGATTATGAAAGAAATTACCGAATGATGTTTGACTTCTCAGCCAACCTGATCATCAGAAGAAGAAAAAAAGTCAACTTGGATCCCAGCCTCAACTTCTTTCTAGTTTAGATTTGGATATAGTAAACTGCAAACCAGATAAGTAACTGGCGATCAGATAATACATAATAATTATGTCAAATCATGATATACATCTTATACATTAATACACTATCTTAGTAAATATTTCCTCAAACAAACTTAGTAAATACAATAACAAGATGGACTCCAATAACAGCCCTTATCCCAAAATATAATAATAATAATAAGTGAAAATTACAATAAATCCTAGCCAAAATAATAATAATAATAATAACAAGAATCTGGACTGACTGAATCGAATTCTAGATCAGATCCGTGACATGCTTATAGAGACGGTTTCCATTACATACAAAAGAACACAACCACAACAGCCATGGTTTGAAAATGTGAAGCTTCTGTACAAGACCAAATAGTTTCGGTATATATATGTTTCCGATTTTGTGTGCTGAACTTAATACATAATATAAATATCCTTTGTGTTTGGGGGGGGGGGGGGGGTGTGGGGACTACTGAAAAGGAAAAGGTTAGAGGATCTGGGATGGACTATTCATTTCACTTTATTATGTACTAGTGAGTGCAGAGGTCCAACGAAGAACCTGGAACAAATGAGGCCCAACTCAGAACCTGAAATCCAATCTGCATTCTTATTCCATTTAGCTTCACAGGTTATTCGGACCTAGCCTGAATCAAATCCCTTTATAACCATGGGTCCACTCTTCCAGGACCACTCTGAGTTATAGACACCATTGAAAATGGTGCTTGCTTTCATGATTCAGCATTTGGTAGGTGATAGAAAGTGAAAGTATGTACCCATACTGTGGTTTTTAACATGTGCATTCTCTTGGGAAGTAAACAAAATCTTGCAAACCTAGTACAAGATACTATCATTACCGCCTGGACGCCTGTAACCAAATCTAATTATCAGATACTATCAGAGATCGATCTGAAAGACTAATCTTGAAGGCTTGAACCAACAGCAATAACAAGAGCAACAGGCAGAAAGATTTTGACATAACTAAGATTGAAGAATCAATTACAACTTTTCCTAAATATTCAAACCAAAAAAGGCCTATAACGATAAAGACTCACCTCGGGAACTTCTATGTCAACACCATCAACCTCCAGTCTAACTTGCCATGGGAAGTCTTCAAACGTCCTGTCCATGATGCCTTTTGCACCTTCTCTAGCATATAGCACTTTATTAAAAACTGCATAGGCAATACCAGCTCTTAGCTTGCATTTGAATACCAAAACAGGAGGCAAATGATAACATCTGAAACTCAGCACTGTGTGTTTACATCTGAAACTCAGCGCTCTGTGTGTGTGTGTATTAACATCTGAAACACAACACTCTGTGTGCACGTGCGCACGGGCCGCGGGCGAGAGAGAGAGAGAGAGAGAGAGAGAGAGAGAGTGTGTGTGTGTGTGTGTGTGTGTGTGTGTGTGTGGAGCTCTAATAAAATGGAACAGCAGATATCCATGATAAAGTGATTAACTCTAATAAAATGGAACTGCAGATATCCATGATAAGGTGATTAAGAAACATAAACCTACAGTTACCAGGGCAAGTCTATAATGAATAAAAGATAAACCAAATAATGAGAAAACATGTGGTGGAAAAGTAAATTCCAAATTTGAAATACATATATGAATCATGTCAAGAAAATGTGTTAACCAACTACAGTGAAAAGACTTGCTTAAGTTACAAAAACTTGAGGCTACATAATTGACTCCATCACAGAGCGCTATCCATGTGTGGATGTTCTGGACACCCGACATGATGCGGAACAGGAACGGGAAGCCGATGAGCAGTAACCGTGGTTACTGTTCATGAAACAGTTTTAACTGATGAGGAACGGAAATGGGGAAGAAGGAAAGGGGGAAGAAATTAGGGTTTTTGAGGAAGGGTATAAATATAGGATTTGCGCTTTAGCACCCAGGAGACCTCTCTCCCACTCTACACTGTCATCATGCAAAGTTTCAAGTTTGGATAACATATGACCATGCTAATCAAAAGAAGTTAAATTCAATTCATCATAGTGTAATCAAAGTCAAACAACTATAACTCTTGGCCTTATATAGGCTCCTACAAAGAAGATTTCTCTATCATAACCGATGTGAGACTAAAAAACATACTAAATAAAATAAAATAACTAAAAAAAAGACTATTAAATAATAACTAGAGTGATCCCCATCACGACGTTTCCTTGGATGCTCCTCAAAACATTTTCTCAACTCATGAAATAGTTTTCATTTGGACACTTCTCAAACACTTCTATCATAATACTTCCACATTAAGATGTATATCTAGTTCCAATTACATATTAAAGATTATATTTTGGGGGTAAAAGTAAGTTAAAGCAGTTATCTATATGAACTTACAATAAGTTTAGGATATGTTTTGACATAGAAGTGTGATAAATAAAGTTTCTGTGAAATAAAATTGAACAGCCAGGCTTACTTCCTACGAAAAGTTAAAAATGTATGGCAGGCTAATCTTTAGCATATGGAAACATCATACCTTATCCTATTCTCAGATAAATGAGTATGTATTTTCGCATGCATATGCCTATTTTCATGTGCACAGTACCTTCCCTCTCTGTGTCTGTGTCCATGTACCGTGTCCACGCTTCTTAGCTTTCAAGCAAGGTTCTCCCGGATGCCTTCTGCGTCCTACTCTAGAGGAAACTTGGACGATGTCAAGAAGAACAATTAAGATACACAGACGTGTGGCCAACATCTAACTCTTCATTTCCAGGTATTATACTGAATATCGCAGCTGTACTATTCTACCTATAGTGCAGGTGCAGCGCATCTTTGAAGATCTAAGATGGAAATTTGGATCTTGAGAGCTCCACAGACACGTCTTATGTTTGATTTTTCAGACGATCATATAGACAGGGAGGAGCTAACCAGAGTCGCAGACTACAGACCACCTCAGTTGTTTCAGATTTAAAACCCGTACTGAAATGCCCCTCTGACATTTATACTAATAATACGTTTGATGTGAAACGTACTGCTCAATACCCAGGTGATGTGAATTGTGATCTGTGCGGAAGCAAAAGATAAAATAACTCAAAAATATGCTTCACCAACAAGAAATATCGTTGGTAAGAAAGCTTAAAACAATTAATATCAGCTATTTTATTTTAACCTGTGTGTACTTTATCCATATCAAAACACAACTAATTGTATGCTAAGTTTATTGCAGGTAAAAAATCCTACTATTAAGAAAGAAGATATTGGAACTACAAAGCAATTCAAATCCGCTCGCTTTCTATTTATGTGGACAGAAGATCAGAATATATAACAGACTAAGATGATGTATATCTAGACTTGTAATTAAGAAGTTGATGTAATAAAAAAAATATCTGAGATAATTGTAAATTTGATCTTACCTTGCTTGTTGATTGTTGGTTGATTTCTGAACTCACGTAGATGAGAACAGGTACATTCAATGAAAACAGGATCATCGAGGAGTCGAGACGCTTACGCAGACGAGGCCGAAGCTACTAGGTGTGTGGCGAAGGAGAGAGATTTGGCGAATGGAGTATTCGACGGAGATTTATTTCAGAGAAAAAATTTGAAGGGGAGATAGAGAGAATAGAGATAGATAAATCAATTAGAGCATCACATTACTAATTGAGTCTGATTAGGGCATCTCACCACTGACAGAATTTAAGATCGACAAATCTAATAATCAAACTCAATTTGATAGTGAAGAAAAACTTTCATTGATTGTTCATTGAAAAAGTGAATAAATGGTGCCTTTATATAGGCTACAAAATTGTATTCTCCTACTTCTATTTGGATTACATAATCTAACTCCTAAAAGAAATCAAAAGTCTAAAAGAAAGAAAAATACATAAAAAAGAAAACTAGTAATCCTACTACAAATCAGATTACTAAAAATCAAAAATATAAGAAATAGAAATTAGAATCCTAATACTAGTAGAACTCTGGATCTATATTGAGTTGACGCGTCTTCTCCAACAATAATACACGCGTCATGATATTGGTACTTTGATTTTCACATCATTCTCCCCAGGTTGGAGAGATCTCGACTCCGTCGAGTCAGCGGTAGGACTGAGCTCATCTTGCTTCAACCTGTTAGGATTAATCTATTGTAGTGCACTTTGGTCATTCCATGAGTCATCATTCGGTGCTATTCTTTTTCATCGAACCAAATACTTATGAGTCATGATAACTTCATCATCAAAAATTTTATCAATCTGGTCAACTGTAATAGGTATAATATTTGAATTGAAATTGGTGGAATGGAGGGTCTCAAAAATAGGCTCATGGGATGGTTCATCAATGAGAAAGTTGCTAGGGTTTAAATCAAAATCTTTGTATTCCACTGAATCGTCAATATTGAAAATAGAACTGATACCAAAATCTATAACACAAACATTACAATTTAGTTTCTTCAAAATTTAAAACAGATCAGTACTACAAGCATGTAAAATATCTCCAACATTAAAAGTTTTAAACAGTTTCCTATTGCCAATTCAAGTCTTGTAGTGAATGTTGTTTTGAATAGTTTTATCCATGACTTCCTTGTGTAATTTGTGATGCGATTTCACGTGCTTATGTGATACAGAAGATGATAGTGTAGACTCATGAATGATATCGGTTTGACGATCAGGGTAAGGTTGGAAGGCAGTGAAGAACTTAGACTTAGTACCTAACATGTGCCACATAGTTCTCCAAAAGTAGAGATGAAAATCGAACGGGATTAGACACGGTTGTGAAACTCCTATGGTTGTGGACTTGAACCATGGTACCTTAAATGGGTGAGTAGGGTAACGACTTTAATCCATCCTTTTCGAATACATCAAAGAATACTACAATGGTGCAGCTTCCATTGTCCACAATGATTCTACAGTTTCCCTATCTTATTTGTGACAAGGCAGTACTAACAATGGATAAGTAAATCGAAGGTGTTTGACTAATACCGTTGTGTGTATCTTTAGGAAAGACGTTAATAAGTTCTATAATCACTGGGGTGACTTCGGGAGAAATCAAGGTACTAGACTCTACGATATCATCACCTAGTTCTTCATTGACTTGAGACATCGAGTCAGCTTTTTTTGTTTGAGTCCAAGTCTGTATTTTCTTTATTTAGTAGTCTTGTGTTTGTTTACCCTTGTGTTTTATTTAGTCCCACATCGACTCTGAGAGGGAACTGAATAAGGTGTAAGTCTATTTGAAGACTCTATTATTTTTGATAAAGGAGACCAGAGTTGAGAAAAAATATTTTGAGATTTTTCCTTTGACGAGCGTGCCATGGCAGGGTGTGAAACCCTAACTGTGAAGCCATGCGTGCGACGTGAAGCGGTGTGAGGTCAAGATCGATGAGTGTACGGCATGAAGCGTATGAGATCCGTGGAGGTGAAAGGCCTTCTATTTTATCCCTTAGGCAATCATGAGTCCCCATTGTTTTCTTTCATTTTTCATCTCTTTTTCCAAAATCCGTAGACCCCCATCCTCGTTTCACATCAATTTGGTATCAGAGCATGGTTAAGAAAAAGTAATGAGTGATGAAAATTAAATTCTAATAAAAGTTTTTTGTGAAAAGATTCTCGGTGTGAAATCAGTACAATTTTGTTTGAACCATTCATTGCGAGTGTTGAAATGATTGGTAATTCCGATGAGGAGCCGGTTCAATTTATTACTTCATTCACTTTCTTTTCATCTCTTTTGTCAAAATTCTCAAAAAAAATCCAAATCTTAACCTCTTTTATCTCCTCCCACATATCAAAATCTCAACCACCAATCTCTATCTTAGCCACAAAAATCAAATCCCTCCACAATAACCTCAACAATTTCGTCCACAATAACCTCCTCAACAGCCAAAGATCTCTACACTTCCTCCACAACAGTCAAAGATTTCAACAATCTCCTCCACATCAACCTCCTCAACAGTCAACAATCTCCCCATAACAACCTCCTCAACAGTCAAAAATCTCATTAAGCTCTCTAGCAACATCTCCAGGAACTACGCCCGCAACATCTCAAACAAGATCATCAACAACAAATTCAGATTCAGATTTAATTTTGAGCCATCATCTCATGTATACTCGACGGGGTTGAGTTCTTCACACCCGGCGAGAATGATGGGGACATCGAGTCAGCTTTTTTTTGTTTTGAGTCCAAGTGTATTTTCTTTTAGTATTATTTTCTTTTTTTCAATGCTTTTAGTACCACATCGATTGTGTGAGAAAAGTCCAGTTATTGTAAGCCTATTTAATTGGCTTTGCTTGAAATAAATAATTAATGCACTCTTTAATGAAAACAAATTGTGGATTTTCAGTTATGAAAATATTCTTTGGATTTGAATGTGAAATTCATTTTCATCAAGGATTAGAGTGTGAAACCTTTTCCTAATTACTTTTATCTTATCTCCATCCAAAATTCAGATTTCAATTACAAAGCCAACCATTTATCCACTCACAATCCAAATCCAAATCCCAATCATATACCCAAATCTACTAATTCAACTACAAGTGGTTGATTAGTTGATAAGCTTCATCATTTACAAAAGAAGATTACTCTCTTTTCTCCCTATTGTGTGAGCAGATAGGAACCCCCAACAGTGCCGCCCACACCCCTTTTTCCCTCCCTTGCGCCAACAGTTTTCCCCAACCCAATTACAGAATTTCACTCCCCTCTCAATTCCCAATCTCTCCCTCTAAAAATTCAGCATCAAATCCTCCCTTCCCCTTGCCTATACGATCAGCAGTAGTACACGCAAAACAGCCCCAAGAACCCCACCCTCTCCCCTCCTTGTGTGCGTCCAGATCCAGCAAGCAACAGCCGCAGGACCCCCACCCTCTCCCCTCCTTGTGTGCGTCCAGATCCAGCAAGCAACAGGAGCACAAAAGAGCTCCCCTTATATGCGTCGGCATCCAGCAAGCCACGCAGCGAACTCCCCTCTAATGTCCCCATCGCTCCCTTTCTTTCTACGTGGACACAAACCAGTGATACCACCAATAGACAAGGACCTACAATAACACAAATACTACGTTTTCAGTTCCACGTTCAAGTAAATTGGAGAAGAGCACTAAAGCAGGGTCAATACCACGGGAATTCGAGAACGAAGTTTCTCGGCAGGAAAGTTTTGTTCTTAGCAATTCAGAATATCTATCGGCTACACTGCTTATTTTTATCTCTAGTATATTATCATGATTTCTCTGTTGTCTACAAATCATGGTGAGTGTGTATGATTCTGCATGCTTTTGTATTTATTATTCTGATATTGCTCGTAGGATTTTCCTAATTAACTGAGTGTTGACGTATGATTTGTGACGATTGGAATTGTCAACATTGCGAGTATATAATTTTGTCAAAATCCATCTTTCCATATAATTAGATTTAAATTTAGTCCTACCGAAAATCGTAGTTTGTAGTGAAACTAGTAAGTTTAGTTTTTCACTGATTTCTGACATCACCTGCACCTAGTTTCACATCATTCCAGCAAGATCATCAACAACATATTCAGATTCAGATTTAATTTCTAGTAACCACCATTTCATGTATACTCGACGGGATCGAGTTCTTCCCACCCGGCGAGAATGATGAGGACATCGAGTCAGCTTGTTTTTATTTGAGTCCAAGTCTGTATTTTCTTTTATTTAGTAGTCTTGTGTTTGTTTTACCTTGTATTTTATTTTAGTCCCACATCGATTGTGAGAGGGAACTGAATAAGTTGTACGTCTATTTGAAGACTCCATTATTTTCAATAAAAGGAGACTAGAGTTTTGAGAAAAAAAATTTTGGAATTTTTCCTTTGAGGGGTGTGCCACCCATGGCAGGGTGTGAACCCTAGTTGTGAAGCCAAGCAGGCGGCGTGAAGCGGCGTGAGGTCAAAATCGATGAGTATGCGGCGTGAAGCTGCATGAGATCCGTGGAGGTGGAAGGCCTTTTTTATCCCTTAGGTAATCATGAGTCCCCATTATTTTCTTTCATTTTTCATCTTTTTTTCAAAATCCATAGACCCCATCCCCATTTCACATCACTTGGTCATCGGCTAAATCATCAACTACATCTTCATCGAAACCAGAATCTATGTCTGGGTGATAGTGAACTCTTTGGAATCTTCAATCTCGGGTTGGGTGTCACATATTGGTGGTGGTTTGTCTTCGAACTCCTCTGGGACATCACTAAACTCTTTATATAAGAGTAAATTGCGGAGGAATAGTGTTATAGACTTGTCCACAACTTTCTAACTATGGGGATCACACAAGTGGCACCGCTTTTCAGATTATAGTTATGGGTCGCCAATTTGATCATTATTCTATTGACATTCTCTTTCAATTGTTTCACGTCTAAACGAAAGGCATTAGTTTCTTGGGTTAGAAAATCAAGTTTAACAATGATGTCAGCTAGAGTGGGTTGAAAATCCATTGAAGTTGGCATGCAATGTGTGAATTCTAAAATGAATGCAAATCTATACTTATTTGTTTTGTTTTGTTGATTTTTTTAAAGATTGTCGGATTACTCAAACCCAATCTTACCAGTCCAATTGACCAGATCGGCGTAACTTAGTTGGGAGATTTTCTGCTCTTTGCGTTCCTTAATTATAGAAACACGTTGAGTACTCTTTCTTAGTAAACACCAATTGTACGTAATTTCAAGAAAAAATTTACCCTTCAATGATTCCTAAATTACCCTAAATTTTTTTGAGGGTTTGAATAAAATTTAATTAGAAGCAAGAAACTATGTTTAAATGCTTTCTAGATGCAAATCCTACCTAACTGTGCTCTGATACCAAACTGATTTTGAAATGTATTACTCAATACCAAGATGATGTGAATGGTGCATACGTGCGGAAGCAAAAGATAAAAAATACGCTTCACCAAAAAGAAAGATCATTGGTAGGAAAGCTTAAAACAGTTAGAATCAGCTATTTTATTTAACATGCGAGTACTTTATCCATATTAAAGCAAGAAACTAATTGTATGTTATGGTTATTGCAGGTAAAAAAAATCCTACTATCAAGAAAAGAAATTCAAATTGCTTGCCTTTTATTTATGTGAATAGAAGATCAGAATAGATAACAAACTAGATAATGTATATCTAGACTTGTAATTAATAAGTTGATGTAATGAAAAATACCTGAGATGACTGTAAATTTGATCTTAACTTGCTTGTTGATTGTTAGTTGATCTCTGAACTCACGCAAATGAGAACAGATATAGTCGACGAAAACAGGATCATCGAGTCGAGACGCTTATGCAGACGAGATCAAAATTGTTGGATGTGTAGCGAGGGAGAGGGATTTGGTGACAGAGTATTCAGCGAAGATTTATTTGAAAAGAAGAAATTTGAAAGGGAGATAGAGAAGGAAATAGAGATAGATAAATCAATTAGAGCATCACATTACTAATTTAGTCTAATTAAGACATCTCACCACTAACAGAATTTAAGATCAACAAATCTAATAATCAAACTCAATTTGAGAGTAAAGAAAAACTTTCATTAATTGTTCATTGAAAAAGTGAATACATTGGGGCCTTATACATGCTACAAATTTGTACTCACCTACTTCTATTTGTATTACATAATTTAATTCCTAAAAGAAATCAAAAGTCTAAAAAAAAATACATAAATAATCCTACTACAAATCAAATTACTAAAAACCAAAAATAAAAGAAATAGAAACTAGAAATTCAAATACTAGTAAAACTACTGGATCTATGTTGAGTTGACGTGTCTTCTCTAACGATACACGCACCATGATATTGGTGATTTGAGTTTCACATCAATAAATTAATAAATAAAAAACTTTCATTTAAGGTCAAAAGGAACTTTCAAACCAAAATGATATAGAAGTGGTCACAGGTACAAAGCTACTGAGGCATGTGTTTCTCAGCAATAATCTATTTCAAGATGGCAATGACACCCTATAAATGACATAGCACCTCCATCATGGATCAAAAGAATTTGAACACTATCAGACACAAAGTAAGTTTTCAAGTTGTTATAGAAAGAGAATGAGCAACACGCTAAATGAAAAGAAAAAAGACATATGCTTACGCGTTATAGAAAGAGGTAAAAAAAATATGATACTAATTCCAGCCACACCATAAATGTATTAGTATGAAATAATAATGTGGTGTTTTAAAAGCTCCAAAGTTGCACTGGCGTAGAGCAAAACATCTATCCTCCATTAGTAAGTCCTAGGAGTTTAAATTGAAACCCAATTCCGGACCAAACTGTCCTGATAGGACTAGAATAATACACGATGTCTGACTTGGAGTAGATACCAAAATAAAGAAACCGAAAGTAAAAAAAATCCTATTTCTACTCTAATACCCCCTCAATTGGAGCATAAATATCAATTATACCCAGCTTGCTACACAAAATTGAAACTCTTTCTAGATAAGGCTTTAGTGAAAATATCTCCAAGTTGACAACTCATGTGACGAATGAAGTGATTATTTGATGTGTCATCACTATGTCTCTGATAAAGTGGCAGTCGACTTCAATATGCTTCGTTCACTCATGAAATAAATGATTATTGACAATATACATAACTGTTTGAATGTCACAATACATCAGCATTGGCTTGTTGTAGATGACGTCTATTTCACAAAGGAGAGATTGAATCCACATCAATTCACATGTTATATGAGCCATGACTCTATACTCAGCCTCAGCAATGGATTGAGCAACATTTTGTTCTTTTACATCGCATGTCACCAAATTGCCTCCAACAAAAGTACAATAACCAATAGTATAACGACGATCGATAGGATAACGGCCCAATCAGCATCAGAATATCCCACAATATCCAAATAAGGACGATAAAACAACCATTTACTTGAAACCCTTTTGAGATATGACAAGCAGCAATCCAATGAATCTGATATGAACTCTGCATATATTGACTTAACACATTCACAGCAAATGCTAATTCAGGTGAGTAACAATTAAGTAAATTAGTTTATCAATCATTTGCACTTTTCAGGATCAGCAAACAGCTCCTAGGTTTTGATCAAAATGAATATTAGGATCCGTAAAAATATCAATAGGTTTAGATCCTAATGTTCCAATTTCTTTCAACAAATCAATAAATTATTTTCTTTGAGAGATAAAGATAAAGCGAGAGCGAACAACTTCGATCCCTAGAAAATACCTCAAAAGACTAAGCTCTTTCATATAAAAATGAGAACTCAACTAAGCTTTCAACTAAATAATACCGATTATCAACATAAACTGTAAAAATAACAGTGCTGACAAAAGAATGTCATACATATATAGAGTGATCAGATGAGCTTCATCTCAATCCATAGTGTGCAAATACAGTACTAAATTTGTCAAACCATGCTCGTGGATATTGTAAATTGCCTTTTTTGAGTTTACAAGCCTTCTTTGTCTCCCCCTGAACTTCATAACCGGGGGCTAAAGCATATCTACCTCCTCTTGAAGATTTCCATGTAAGAATACATTTTTAATATCTAACTGATACAAAGGTCATTGCTTTACCACCACAACTGATAAAAAAAATGCGAACAGAATATAGACGAGCTACCAGAAAGAGTCTCAAAATAATCAACACCATAAGTCTGAGTGTACCCTTGGCAACTAACCGTACCTTCAAGTGCTCAAGTTGTCCATTGGGGAGAAATTGACAGCGTACATCCATCGTCAACCAACAGTTTGTTTTCAGATAGTAAAGAAATTAATTTTCATGTTTCATTAGCACGCAAAGCAGTCAGTCGCCTCTTCATCCATAGCACTTCTCTATTCAAGATCCAACAATGCTTCATGATATGATTTTGGGAGAGACATAGAAGACAATTTGGTTACAAAACTAAAGTATGTAGGAGATAAATGAGAGAAAGATAATACTGTATCAATAGGATGTTGAGTACAAGAACGAGTACATTTTCGAAGAGCTATAGGAAACTCACACTTTAGTGAAAGCAGTTGACTAATGACGGGATAAGCTGTCAAGATTAGTAAAAATCTTCTTTCATCGTTATAAACTTGAAGTGGAGACGAGTTTTCTAGCGGTACATGAAGAGTAACAGGATTGATCGAAAGAGTTATAGTGGAACCCAAAGAGGCTGAAAAATAAAATGCGTTTAAAAGAAAGTGACATTCACACATCAGATACTTCTTGTTGATGGGATTTCAACAACAATATTCTTTTTATGTTCGAGACTATCCTAAAAACACACACCACATACCGAATTGCTCGAGGACCTAATTTATCATGTCTTTTTTCGAGAATTTGAGCAAAACACATAACCAAAAACTTTTGACGGTAAATCAAACGGTTATTTTTTAAGATAAAGAATTGAGAATGGGGTTTTCCATCTAAAATAGAAGAAGAAACTTTATTAATTGACAAGCAGTAAGAACTGCGTCCGCCCAAAAATACTTGAGAATATGCATATGAATCATTGGTGTCCGAGTAATGTCAAGAAATGATAATTTTTCTTTTAATAACACCGTTCTGTTGAGGTGTATGAGCATATGAAGTTTGATGAATTATACTATGAGAAATACAATAATCTTGAAGAGCATATTGCACATATTCCTAAGCATTATTAGATCGTAAAATCTTAAGTGAACAATTAAAATGAGTACTAATCTCTTTATGAAATCTTTGAAAAATAAAGAGAATTTCAAAGAGATCTTTCATTAAAAATAAAAATAATACGAGAATAGTCATCAATAAAAGTTACAAAATAAGAAAAATCAGATACACTTTTAACTCGAGTAGGACCCCCAATATCAGCATGAACAACTTCAAAGAGAGAACAAAAACGTTTGACTACCTTAGATGAAAAGTTGTATAATGTTTATCAAACTGACATGACTCATATTATAATTTAGAGACAGCCTTAACAGAAGAAAATAATGATTTAATAGATTTTAAAGATGCGTGACCTAAAGGAAGTGCCACTGGCATACAGACTCGTCACATGCCGAGCAGAAACGTCCACTTCAGGTTGATCATCTGATTGAAGATAATGTAGACCATCTTGCTCATACCCCCACAAATCACTTTCTTCATCTGAAGGTCCTTAAAAGTACATGATGAAAAAAGTTATAGAACCGAACGCTGAAAAATTTTAGTCAAACGACTTACAGATATGATATAAAAGGAACATATGGAATATAATTAACATCAGTGAGTGCGAGAGAGTGAAATTGATAGTGCCAGTACTACTTTTGAAACTACCATCAACAAAAAACTATAGAAGGAATAGAAAAGGTTGCGTGAAAAGTGAAAGAGATTGTGCATTTACCAGTCATATAGGTTGACGCACCATAATCAATGATCCAAGATGAAGATGATGAACTCGCTAAATAAGAAATACCTAAATGTGCCAAGTTAGCTATGTCTGAAGTAGAGACTGATTGTATCTTTTGAATCAAAAAATTATACTGAAATTTTGATAGTCACAGATTCGTCAGCGAAAAGACCAAGAGTACTAAAGTCGTGTGCAGTGAATGATCCAGCAATACCAGACAAATAAGCAGCGAGGCCCGTAAGTTTGCTATGCAACTCTCAATATCAGTCAATAGTGCCATTGATTTGATTACAATGAGTACACTTTCTAGAATTATCTTGACCAAGACCAAAACTCGGCCTCTATAGATAAATCACGACCACGAAAAAAACATACCACTATGACTGCGAGAAGTATTACCTCTATGAATTAAGAAAACTAAGGCAGATCCCTCATCTAGAGAGGGATAAGTTGTTGTAGAAGATTCTGAAGCCTGAGATAGTCGTGAGAAAGTATTCTACAGAGGGGCTGTTTGGATGCTCGGAAGCGGGTGGAAGTGAGGAAGCGAGAAGTAGGATTCTTTTACTTTTCGAAAATGAGAATTTGTGTTTCTTTTCCGATGTTTGGATAGTAGTTGGGAAGTGTAATTGAAAAAGTGTAATATCCTTCCGGTGTTTGGTTGGTAATGTGAGAGTGAAAGTGAAAGGTTGATCATAAAGTTGACCGTAAACTAATATTAAAACAAAAATTAATTATGAAAAATAAATTTTGGACTGTAATTAGAGTATAAGTAAGATTTACATGACCATAATATTAACTGTTTCGAGCTACAACTCATTAAAAATGAGATTTACATGACCACAAAATTGACTGTAGTAGCTTGAAAGTGAGGAAATGATTGTGTAAAAGGAAAAACAGAAAGAAAAGGGGTATTTTCTATTTTTCTTTTTCGGTGTTTGGATGAACAGCGAAAGTGGGAAATGACACTTCTGCCCCCTCCTCGCTTCCACCCACTTCCTTGAATCCAAACAGCCCCAGAGAGAGAATCCCCCTTCACTTGCTAGTAGCTGACCTGGAAGTGGTTTGAGTTGAGAACGAAGGTCCGAAAGAAACCTAAAAACATATAATTCTTTACGTTGTTTATTAAGAACTTCAATATCATTAGTGACCAATGATATTCGCTAAGTTCATCAATCATACCTTTGAAGATGTTGTAGTAGTCTTCTAAAGTCTTGTCGCATTGTTAGAGACTAAATAAGTCCCCATATACTTCAAAAACTCGAGAGGCATTCTATCTTATGGAATAAGTATCACGAATAGCTTCTCAAAATTCCATGATCAAAGCCAAGTCATTACCAAATAGTTGTCCCGTTTCCATTCTTCAAACGCTTTTTCAGTAGAAGCAGTTTCGCAGAGGTAACTATCTTCAATTCACTTTTTGCACCAAGGAAGATCCGCACAGATTTCTCCCATAACAAAAAATTATTTACATTCAATTTACTAGTAGTGATTTGTATCCCAACAAGATCTTGAGTTTCTTTATATTCAGTCGTAAGTGCACGAGTAATATATGGAGAGAAGCAAGTATAAATAATGAAAGAATGGAATGAAGTTACCACAGAAGCGGCCAGGAGATCAAACGAGCAGCAGATAGGATGCTATCACAACATCAGACAGTAGATAGCCAATTAATAGAACTCTAATGATGCAATCAGCAGCATCGTTAAAGAGAGAAACAGAAGAGTCTCCAATGAGTCCAACGCTTCGAAAATGGCTCAATCGAACTCCAAACGGCTGAGATATGGCCCAAAAATGAAGTTGAATCTGCTAGCAGGTCTGTTCTGTAAACGAGCCTGATAGCGGGTCGGGGGAGCTATAGTGATTGGGTCGGGTCTGAAACTGAAACCGAGTTGAATTCAAACTCCAACAGAACTATGCAGTGGATTTGAGGCAGCGAGCTCTTGCAGTCTTCGAACCAGGGACGTGACAGCGAGGTAAGCGGCGGCAGTGGTAGTCGGGTGGCGGTCTCGGTGTCGAGCGGAGGCCGGCGAGGTCTCAGCGACAGAGGAGATCGTGAGGTGGCAAGGAGAGGAAGACAAGGAGCTGGCGGGCGGCGAATTGGGCAGTTAGTTGGTGCTGCTGAGTCGTCGAGGGCAGCGAGTCGATGGAGTTGGTGCTGTCGAGTCAAAGAGGTGGGTGGGTTCAGGCGACAGCGAGTGATGTGGTTGTTTGGCGTTTGATTTGAGTCATCCAGGGTGAGGGCGGCGAGTCGGTGGAGATTGGTGGCAATGTGGCTGATTGGTGGCAACAGCGAGTGACGCGGACGACGATGGAGAGTGGCTGCAGGCGAGACGGCAAGGATTAGAGTTTGGGTTTGGTTTGGTGAGAATGGAGAGGTAGGAGATGGATAGTGAAATTTGGGAACTTTGGGTTTTTTAAAAGAGAACTAGAGCTAGGATTTAGTGAAAAGAAAAGGCTAAGGTTAAAATTTTGCTCTAATATAAAGTTGAGCTGAAGAAGATGAAAAGAAGATTGTATCTCCTCAATTAAGCAGTGGTCGTTTATTTATAGAGAAAAGAAACACATGTCCTACTAGCACTAGAATAATAAAATATGTCTAACTTAAAGTAGGATACCAAAATAAAGAAATCGAAAATAAAATGAAATCCCTATTTCTACTCTAATACAAACAAAATTCATGCAAAATAGTATTGAGTTAATTAGAGTAGATACTTTCAAAACTTGAGGTAAACATTTACGAGTAGAACTATCACAGGAAGAACATTGGATTGCACATGTTTATGAATGCCATTAACCCCCCCAAGACTCTTGGTTCCTTTTTTAAAGTGTTATGTGAGAATACAGGCTTGTTTTAGGCATTGGTTACTGAATGGAAAACATGCTTTTGTAAATGGTAAAAAGAAGAGCTTTGTGATATTACTTTATAAACCTTGGCCTTGAAGTTAAAATGAGCATAGAAAATATATTCAAACCTGGTTGTAGAACATATCTGGATTTTCTTCACGTAGATTATGAATATCAAGAGCAACCTTAGCATCACAACCAATCCCTGTTAACATGACAAGAGTAAGATTGTTTCAGGTATATCGCTGGAACTGCACAAGTCTGAGTCACTCACCAAGATAATTGTTCATGAACTTTGGAGGGTGGACAATCTTGGCTTGAAGATCTTCTATGTTTATTTTCCACCTATCAAGAATGGTGACTGCAGCATGCTCAATGTGGTGCAGAACTGTGCACAAACCTCCCTGTCTCTCGACAGCACCAAGACCCCCTCCCCACGACAAAACTCGTGCAAGATCATTACCTGTCCCAGCTGGAAGAATTGCAACTGGTGGAGGAGACTCATAATTGTGCTTGTCTATGGCATCAAGAACCCAGCCGACCGTGCCATCTCCACCACATATAAGAACCCTGAAGTGAGGCACCTTCCTGACAATACAACCCTGCCTCAGGTCCCTGTGCTGAACTCAATTCACAGATCTGAAATGCATATCAACCAGGTAACTCAGATATGCCACATAAGTTCAAATGTGTGAACGTGCAATTCAAACTATTAACAATCAACTCATTATGTAACTGGTAAGAAGTTCAATAGGACAAGCTGAGATCTTGTTTTCTTCAATAAGATTGTTTAATTTTGTAAAAATAAGTTTGAGAACAAATATAAAAAAGCTACTTACCTTGCTTAGGATGAGGTTACATTTTGAAATGTACAGAAAAAATGCTGAAATTAGTTTCCAATACCTAACCTTAGCAACGCTAACTAACGTAGATTGTTGTTGTTAGTGGTGGTGGTAGTGGTAGGGCGGGGATGGGGGAAAAAGAAACTGATATTTTCTTGTAAAGCGAAGAAGAAAACAACCAATATACATCCAACGAGGTAAGACACAATGAACAAAATGCTCGTGTCAAATTCAATAAGCATCTGCTACAACAGTAGAAAGATCAAGATCCAAACTGAATATGAAATATCTTTAAGATGAAAGTAGAAGCTTCACAATACTTAGCAATAGCTTGGTATGCAAGGGAAAATGAATGAGACAGACAAAAGGCTTAACTTGCAACTTCCCAGTATACAAGCAAAGCCCTGAAAGAAAAAAGTCACCACTACCTCTTAAACAATGAGGTTAAAGAATGCATGCTGACCTGTATCGGATTTAGAAGCATGTGCAACCTCTGCTTCAAAGAATCTCCACGCTGTGCTCCACTTTTTTTGTTAATAAAAACAAGAAGTGGTCTGGAATCAGGAGGCAAATCAATTAATTCATATTTCTGCTTAATTCCTAATGTCTGAGAATCACCCCTTAGATTGAAAGATTCGCTTCTCCTTGGATCTGACACATTCTCACCTTTGCCATCACTTTCACTGCTTTGTATTATCTTCCCAGAACAGGTTGTTCCATTGCAATGTTCGCCATTCCCATGAGAACCTTTGGGTGTATGATTATCTGCTGTGCTCTCAGTGGATGAATCAACAGTACTGATGCTATTAGCCGAATCTGCAGGAAGATCAACACCATGTTTAAACTTTTTACCCCGGCTCCTTATACGCCCCCTCACGGTAGATGCCAATTCATTTGCACCGTGTGTTATGGAGCTTAGGATCCCACCAGTTTCAGTTCCACTAAGGTCCTTCACAAAGAGAGGTGATAGAACAAGCCGTTTAAACCGCCCAAGGTCACATATATCACCTGTCTCTTTAGCCATGCTTGCATGACAATCATCATGTACCAGTCTTTGACACCACAAACAAACCAATTTGGAGGACCACCGAGGAAAGATGCATTACATGGCTCTTCACAGTAGCAACAACAAGGACTTTCTTCAGATAGATCAGTTATTTCCGTCCACTGTACGGCCCACTGATGAACTACATGTTTATAACCAATCATAGAGACACATTTACAATCTTTATTGGCATTAGGAGAGCATGTCAAATGGGCAACCGCACCACAGACATCACATCGGTGAACGATGAAATCCGAAGCAATCATCTGTCCCAGATGCTGAGGTGACGAGACAGACTCTAAGCAGACACAGCAGTTTAAACCCTTTGCACAAGATCCAGATTCTGCATTCCAGACATGTGAGGCAGCAGGTGTCTTATAGCTTGATTTCCGCTTTTTCTTTGTCCTTGCTATACTTTTCATCCAGCTTAGACTAATATCACGCCTCCATTGAAAGATATAGTAGAGAAATGTCAATATCCCTATAAAGGAAGCAATAAGACCAGCAAGAACGAGAGGCTCAGATTCTGCCATTTTGGACGAACTATTGCGCCACTTGGAAACTGACACCCTGAAGATATCTTCATACCATTCCATTTTTTAGATAACTCTTTATGACAAAAAAGTATATTCTTCTGTCAGAATGACAGAAAAGTTCCAAGTTAGCCAAAATATTCGTAGAAGAGGCAATGTAAGTTCAAGATGTAAAACTGCTCTTAGCATACTGGTTACTGGACTTTGAGTTAAAAATATAGATTCTACACCAGATTTGATCCGACACAAACGGCTATAAAAAAAACACCGAAATACCATAATCATAACTAGAAACATGGGGACTCCATATCCATCCAACAAGCCTTATTGGTCAGTGAAGTTGAACATGGTGTCATGGGTATTCAACTTCCAATGATCACCTTCTCCTAATTTCTTACATTGATGATATAAAAGTTACAACATTCAAAAGAAAACAGGAACCTTATCAATTTTATAAGATGGCTTGGTAATTTGGCATCAAGGTTTATATTCAAAAAAAAAATTATTTATCCAAAATGGGCAAGAGAAATTGACCCCAGTATCATGACTATTCAACTTCGTCCACGAAAAATTTTGCTACATTCAAATGAAAACATGCAACCTATTAAGTTTATAAGCTGACTCAATAACTTAGCATATGTCAACTTATTAGGGTCAAGGTTTCCAAATTTTCAAAAGAAAAATTATTAAGGTCAAGGTTTATCCTGCTAACTTCATGCTGCCCAATATTTAGCTACTGTCAATATTTTAACACAAAAAAAAATAATAATAAAATAAAAAGAGGTTACAGCCAATGTTATAAATCTATTTTCATGCAGCTATCACCCAAATGACAACTCTTATAAAATTAACAGATCCATCAACAGTTATGCAATAAGCATCAAAGAAAAAATATAAAAAACAAAAAAAAACAAAAAACATATGCTTGTTCTTATCAGTCAAAAGGCAGTTTTTGCTCATTATCAACAACCAATATCAAAACTCTCAATCTACACAAAACAAATAAAAGGTGAAACTTTTATACCTAAAATTCTATAGAATCATAAAGCTTCCCAGCTCTACCCATTACCAATTCCATTCAAAATCTACAATCATTGCATCGAAACCCAGCAGAAACAAAAGAAATAACAACAGTTTTCCTCAGATGACCAAAAAATCATAAAAAATCTTTGGGCATTAAAAGAGCAGAGAGTTCGATCCATCTTACGGAATTTCTGTTCCAAAATACAATTGGGCATCCAGAAGAGACGGAGCCAAATCGCGAGACCCCCAAATCAATTTCGACGACGACAAATTCCTCAAAATCCCAAACCCACCGCCCATTACCTCTCTCTCTCACTCTTTTTCCTCTCGAATAAACACTTAATTTTAATTGCGATGACTAAGCTTTTTGAAAGCGCGTACGGTACCGAGATTAAGCTGTTCCCGCGGGGCATTTTACCTCCAAGCTCATCGCGGCCCCCAATTGAAAATCAACGATTGGATTGATTTTTAGGTCCATTGATGCAACGGTGGAGATAACTGAAAGAATCATGGGAATCTGATGAAGGGTCCCACCAGTGGACAACTGTCGCCGTTGTTCATGGATTCTTGATCCACATTGCGGTACATTGCTCCTCATGGTAGTGTTAAGTTAAAATGTTCTTTGAATGAGACAAGGAAGGATACGGTGGGGTTACTGTTTTGACTTTTGTCTTTTTGTG